>JBBGZY010000133.1:2802500-2980000 GCA_037952925.1 Lithobates clamitans | reverse complement strand
GCTGAGACAATCCTGAAACATTGCTTGATCTAGAGGGACCTCAGGTAAGTATTAGGCTGCTAAGAAAATTACTTATAACCCCCAAACATTATACATTTTTTTTTAGCAGAGACTCTAGAGAATAAAATGGCAATTGTTGCAATATTTTATGTCACACTGTATTTGCGCAGTGGTCTTTCAAATGCAATTTTTTGGGAAAAAATACATTTTAATGAACAATAAAAAACACCACAGTTACCCCATTTTTTTGTATAATGTGAAAGATGATTTTAAATCAGATGTAAATAGACACCTTAAATGCCATGCTTTAAAATTGCTCACGCTCCTGGAATAACTACGATACTTATAGGTGACGCTTCAAATTTTTTTACAGTTTACCTGTTTAGTGTTACAGAGGAGGTCTTGTGCTAGAATTATTGCTATTGCTCTAATGATATCTCACATGTGTGGTTTGAACACCGTTTACTAGGGTTTCACTGATACCACTTTTTTAAAACCGAGTACAAGTACAAGTTTTTCCAAGTACTCACCTATACCGATTACCGATACTTTTTTTATTGTAATTTTTTTTTACAATACTTTCTTTTTTTTGGGGGTTGTCAGTGATTTTTTTATTTTATTTTTTATTATTTTTACTAATTAACCTTTGAATATTTATTTAATACAGTTTTTTATTTCTTTATTTTTTCATCAGTCCCCTTCTCTGCAGTCTCAGCTGCACTGAAGACAAATGAACAAAGACAGAGGCCCCTGTTCATTCATAAACTGAAGCATATGCTTAAGTTTACAATGCTCAGTTATGAATGGATAGTCAGTGATCACTGACTCCGTAAATTCAGAAGAGGAAGAAGGCGGTAAATTTCATATTTACCACCTCCTTTCTCTGCTCTCCATCCTGACAGATCTGGGATGGGGGGGGACTGGAGGAGGGCCCGGAGAGACGGAGGAGCACACGGAAAAACCAGGGGAATGGAGGAGGACACCGGGAGCCAGAGGAGGACACCGGGAGCCGGAAGAGGACCCAGGGGACAGTCGGGGGTGATTGGTGCAGAGGCGGGGCAGTTATAAGCACCAATCTCCCTGTATAGCTTTCAATAAAGCAGATGACAGCCGCAGGAGGGAGAGGAGGAGAAGCTGCTTTCAGCTGCCCCCACCGCTGCCCCCACCGCTGCACCGGTATCAGATTAAGCATCTGGGAATCTGCACAAGTACGAGTACTTGTGCAAATGTTCAGTATTGGCACCGATACTAGTATCGCTATTGGTGAAACCCTACCGCATATGCGGGCGCGACTTACGTGTGCGTTCGCTTCTGCATGTGAGCACAGAGGGATGGGGCACTTTAAAGAAAAAAAAAATCTTATTTATTTGACATTTTTTAATTGTTTATTTTTATACTGTCCCTTTATTTTTTTAAATTTTTTATCACTTTTATTCCTATTACAAGGAATGTAAACATCCCTTGTAATAGAATATTACATATTACATATAATATTTCAGGTCCTCTTTATTGAGAGATCTGGGGTCAAAAAGACTACAGATCTCTCATTTACCTTTGAAAGCAAAAGCAAAAAAAAATAATATTTATTTATTTTGTAGCACCCTGATGTCTAGGCAGGGATGCTGTTAGGTGTAGTTGCCAGGAGGTAGTTGCCTTGGCCAATTGTTAGGAGATCAAATGATTTTACTCTAATTCTGGAATTGCGACACTCTCTTCTGTCGCTAGGTGGCCAGGTACCTGGTGGCGACATTAGATTGCAAGGACAGATTAGGAATGAATGGGGTATCTCAGCCATTGGGCAGGGATTTTCTTGGATCCCTTGGCCTGCTGGGAAAGCCTATTTATTTGGGTAAGGTCAGGTGATCGGGGTTCTGTGCCACCTGTAAGGCTGTCTGGGTGGACGTGTGTTGTACTGCTCCGGGCTGCTAGGCTGGAGCCTAAGGCCTATTTCGGTTGTATCTGTCTGCTAGGCTGTCTGAGGAGCCTATCTAGAAGCAAGAGAGCAGCGTAGGTGGGATCTAAAAATGGAGAACCAAGAGGGGATTATCCTAGTGCTGGTTTAGAAAGGATTTCATTGAGGGATATAGGCGGGTACCCCCAAAATACCGGCAGGGGAGCGGGGGCCCCTTAAAAGCACAAGCAGCTCCGAAGGTTGCAGGGGATAACAGCTTCCTACACAGGCAGAATCATGTGAGTAGTGGGGCTGCACTACAGTGTGTTAGGGAGCTTGGTTCGTCTATTCTGTAACCACCGCCGCCAAGCAGGACAATGACACAACCCCTCTTGGTTCTCCTTTTTTGGATCCCACCGGGATAGTGCTGCCCCTCTTGAGCTCGCTCCCCTGGGGCCACACGGTGGGACCAGTGTGGATAAGGCGGGGCCAGATATACGCCCGTTTCCTCTCTGGATTCCTGTGGCGCTCTGTTCGTACTTACCTCCGAGACTTTGACAGTGAGCCTTCTTCCCTGAATATACTTGGTGTAATTCCTCCTACAAGTTGCCCCTGATGAAGGGACTCTATGGATAGTCCCGAAACGCATAGGCTCAGGTGGAAGACTACACGAATATACATTCGAACTCTACATCAGTATATTCCTCTTTTTACCACTCCTTGGTTTATTCAATGTTATTGTATCATATTTTTTCCTATGTGTATTTTTGTATATTTGTACCAATAAAATTGTTTTTACTACTTTTTTGCCTTCAAAGTCCCACCAATTTTTGAGGGGTTATTTATTTTTCTCCTTATACAAGGGATGGTGGCAACCTATATGAATTACTTGGATGGTACTCCCTTTTTTATATATGCAAGTATTTGGGCATACAATGGTTATAGGGGTCCGGGTTCTGCCCTGGGGGGACATGTATCAATAAAAAAAAAGTTTTTGAAAAACGTAACTTTTAAATGAGCAGTGATTTTTTGATTTTTAAAGTGAAAGCATAAAACTGAAAAATTCCTTCCAATATCGTGCCTGTACCATGTCTAGAATCTGCCGCAGCAATAATTCCATTTATAAAGCCAAAAAAAATGAAATTTTCCCTGCAGGCTGCCTTTATTTTGCTCAGCAACAGCTGGGGAGCCAGTGTGTATGAGGAGGCCACAATGTAGTGCACTGGGATCAAGATTAGAGATTTTTTGGATACATTCTGGTGTCACTTTGACTTTGGATAGAAGTAACAGTAAAAATTGGTCTTTGGGTGTCAGTGGCACCTTCCCACCGTAACCCTATAGAGGTAATCTTGATGAAAGCAAGAATTGGCCTTGCTGTAAAAAATTGCAATGATATGCACCTGTCAAACAGGTGCTGAAAAATTGATCTTTGGGTGTTAATTGTGCCCATGAAACCTATACCAAAAACATTCTTTCAGATGAAATGATTGAACACCCTCAAAGCTAGGCAGCCTCGAAGTCCTGCAGAGATTCCACATCCCAAAAAGACTTAATCAGTGACATTGGCATCAGGGGCTTCGTTGCTGGTAATCCAGGACTGATTCATTTTTATAAAGGTAAAAACAGTCCACGGAGTATGTGGACAGATGCGCTCTATGATCAGTAACAAAACCTCCTGCAGCACTGAATGCCCATTGTGAAAGCACGCTGAATAGCATGGACAAACTCACTAAACAGAGGAAATGATGCCCTGCCTGAGGACTGACCACCACCTCCACCTTTGCCTGTGGATACATTTGTAGCTGGCCCCCTTACAGTGCCAAGGGAACATCTACCTCTCCTTGTTGTCCTCCCAGACATTATTGGGAGGGAGGGGGCGGTGCTTATAAGCAAATGTAAAGAAGAAGTTGAAATTTGTACGTAGATGCACTTTAATCAATGTAAAGAGGTGTTTGGTGCACTTTAATTTGAGTACTCACACTACACAGACACACTCCACGAATACACTATAATATACTGCAATATAATGCGCCAAACATACAGTGATGCACAGAACGATATGGCATTAAACTGGCAGTAATGCACACAGACCTATATGACGTTAAACTGGCAGTAACGCACGCAAAACTATATGGCGTTAAACTGGCAGTAAAGCACACAGAAGTAAATGATGTTAAACTGGCAGTAACACACAAAACTATATGGCGTTAAACTGGCAGTAACGCACGCAAAGCTATATGGCGTTAAACTGGCAGTAATGCACACAAAACGATATGGCACTAAACCGGAGTAACGCACACAGAAGAAAATGCCGTTAAACTGGCAGGAACGCACAAAACTATATGGCGTTAAACTGGCAGTAACGCACACAGAACTATATGGCGGTAAACTGGCAGTAACGCACACAGAAGTAAATGGCATTAAACTGGCAGTAACACACAAAACTATATGGTGTTAAACTGGCAGTAAAGTACACAGAACTATATGGCGTTAAACTGGCAGTAACGCACACAGAACTATATGGCGTTAAACTGGCAGTAACGCACACAGAACTATATGGCGTTAAACTGGCAGTAACGTATACAGAACTATATGGCGTTAAACTGGCAGTAACGCACACAAAACAATATGGCGTTAAACTGGCAGTAATGCACACAGAATTATATGGCGTTAAACCGGCAGTAACGCAATCAAATCAAGACAGTGTTCAACCGTCACTACACTGACGCTATCTGAACTGTCCCTACTCTAGCTATACACTAATGTCAAGATTACTGACATGGTCTCACTACACTACAGTGAAACTATATGAGCTGTCCCTACTCTACACTAATGTATGTACGAATGACATGGTCTCACTACACTACAGTGAAACTATCTGAGCTGTCCCTACTCTAGCTGCACACTATGCAAAGCTGAATGATGGTCCTCCTCACTACACACACACTATCTCTAAACTAATATTTTACACTGACAATTGAAGCAAAATAGCACAGTATAGCACACTAACTAACAAATAGCACTGAACAGAGCCCTGTTCTATCTCTCTCCACACCATAATCACACTGAAAATGGTTCCCATTGAAAGAATACTTTTATACTGTGGGGTGGGAATGATTGGATAAAGTCATGATGACAGTGTCCAATCATGACTCTGACAGTGCTCTGTGCCCTGATTGGCTGAAGCTTTCACTGCTTCAGCCAATCAGGGCTTGCAATGCACTGTTCAGCGCCGCAATGCATTGTGGTCAGTTCGGGGGACCGAACAAACGTCTCGTTTGTTCGGCTGTTCGTTGAACTCAGCCTGAACTTATGCTCGGGCCAAACCGTTCGCCCATCCCTACAGAAAAGTTGTAAATCTTTACAATGCTAGCAATAGCAACTATGATTTTAGAATAACCATCTGTAACACACGCTGTCACCACAGGTTATATTTAGAGATTTACACTACAGTAGCGCTTTTCAAGAGACAGGGATTCTTTAAGTTTGCGTTAGCGCATTAGAGACCGTTTAACACTTTTCAAAATATGGTTTAATAATGAAAAGGTAAAAAATGGTGCAAATAAGATATCTACAAAAAAAGGTGTTGCAAAGAGACAACAATCCAATATCAAGACAAAAGGGGTGAAAAATGAAAATACAAAAATACTTGCAACTCGCAACTTGCGAGTTCAGCAAAGTTCAATCAATGAGCAAAGTGGACCTTGAAAGATCTTCTTTCATTGAATGGTACACGAGAGCTGACCACAATGCTCACTGCCACTTTTTTCTGGATCTCAAGGGGGTTTCGACAGAATCAGCTTGACCAATCATCTGGTCTACGGTGTGGCTGGTGGGATGTCACTGTGTTTACGACCATGTCCTAGATACAGTTTTCTATAGGTATTAATACCTTTGAATACCTACTAGTTGGAATATGTCAACCTGCATATTATTGCACAGCATAGAATTACCTTCGGAATTAATATAGATATGACAGGTTTCGGATGCCCAGTTTGCCGGGAGAGGAATTGGGCCCTTCTGCTCCTGGCACTCCTAGGGTAGCTGGGCTCAAAATGCTACAAATTAACTGAGGGAGGTAAATATGTCCCTATTCTGGCTGTGCGGTTATTATTTCAAAAGTTATTAAATACACTGGAATTATGGATTCTACCAAGAGGAAGACCCAGACGTGTATTCCTAAAGACTCCAGCTAAGATATTTTCAGTAGGGGTAAGCTGGCAAGAACTGTTTGTTTTCCATGTTGCTCAAGCTTGTGAATGTGACAGGTTTTCAAGGGTTTCTAGACTGAAATGTGGATTTATCTAATAGGACTGAGAGGGTCTGTATCTGTCCTCTCAAGGATCTAATTGGCTTGTGCATTGTATGAACTGAAGGAGGGGAAAGGTCACTGAAGCTATGTCTCTCTTATGACAAAAAGGCATGGGTGACTTGGGACCTGAACAAAATGGCTACCACACACACAGCTTTTTTAGTGCCCAGTACGCACAACTAATACAGACAGAACTTTGTCGCAACCATTCTGTGTGCAGCTTTTCTCTTCCTGTGTGCACAGTACGGGCTTCTTTATATTTTAGATATATTTTTAAGTTAGTATGCAAGAGACCGCTTCTGACCTTAAGAGATGGTGAGCCAGCCAGGAGATAAAGTTAGATCGTGTGTCAATTGCAGTGTTAGGACATTAAAGAAATCATTCTGCCACAACTAGCTTCCAGGTCCTGGGCCGAGCAGCTGGCCTGCTGCATTCTGAAAACAGGTGCTCGGCTGCTTGTCATGGTTGCCATTCAAAGAACGCTTTACATTTTCTAAATGATTGCAAAATAGATTCTGGTTGAACGAGGGGAGAGTGTGACATCACTGCCTTGTCTCTACACGTCAACAAATCAGAGAACACTTTCTAATAATTTAAAAAGTGCAAATAATATCTGAATGGTGCCCATGCCGAGCTGCCAACCTCCTGTTTTCAGAATGCAGCAGGCCAGCGGCTCAGCATAAGACCTGGAAGTCAGTGGAGATGACTGGAGCAGCGGTGTCTACTTTACTGATTTCCAGCTTCCAGGTGCATTGGCCAGATATAGTACGTACATAGTTATATTGATCCAAGCTGGACTAATGTAACTTTGTATAAAACATCCATACCTGGAATTCTTCTTTAAATTAGTTGTGTTTTATGAAATTGTTGAGTGTTTGGGTCAAACTGAAGTTCTGTAAATGTGGAAATATAAAGAAAAGTAGAAGACACAGATATTACAATGTCTTTTAGGCCCATTCACACTTAAACGACACTGCTGTGTCACTTTTTTTAGGCTTTTTTTTAGCTGTTTTTAGAGCATTTTTGGAGTGGCACAATTCATTTAAATTGGCCTGCCTCCACTCCAATAACATGCTAAAGGAGGTCATGTACCAAATTTTGGACATGAGCCAAGTGCAATTTGCACTTGCGTGACTGCATTTGAGGTACTGTTAGGAAATAATGGCACCGCAAGTGTGTTGTGTAAACAGGACTGTAAGCTAACCATTTTTTTTTAGTGACAGGGGCTTTGACTGGCGTTCAGAGAGCTTTAACAAAGCATGTCTGAAGCCATGTTTTGAAGCAAGTGTAAACTAGCCCTTGGTGATTTAGATCTGTCACAAATCAGAGTTTCTTTTTTCTTTTGGTGTTTCCATGCCCCATAGAATAGGTTGCCTTTTATCACTCAGAATTTTCTGAGAAAGGCACCGGCCACTGCTGATCACTAGCCAATGAGTAGGGTGACCAGTCACCTGACTGCTCTGTTGTAGTTTATTGCTGCCAGAACTGACATCTTTACCTCTTTCTGACTAGCGATACCCTGCCCGCCATTACACCCATCTACCCAACAATAGATCCAGCAACTCCAAACAGCCAACCTACAACCTGTGTTCAGGCTGAAGGCTTTCTAGGGTTTATAGCCTGGCACAGCACACCTGCATTTATAGAGACCCGCCAAACCATTCCATCAACTGATATCTGTGTTGGAGCCCCTGGGATAGTGTTACACATTTCTTTTTGCTTTATTTAACCATTTTAAGATCGCAATACGTATATATACATTGCAGCCTTGAAGGGGTTTATCAGGGGGTTATGGCTGAAGATATCAGCCATGAGCCCCATATAATTTTTACAGCCAGAGGCTGGCTTTCTCATGAAAACATTTCAAGCAGTTTAAATAACCAATGGAACATTTTCAGAAGCTACAGGAGGGAACGTCCCGCCAATCATCGGTGTCTCTCAGGCTTACCTTTTTCCGCCGGTTCGCCCGAGAAATGACTTGATGGTGTGGCTGCTGCTCTCACAGACGATCAAAAAGTGGATCCTCTTTGATCGCCTCTATGGCCTTGGAGGAAGGGTGGAAGCAATTTTTTTTTTCAAAGCAAAAGATCGATTTTTTTTTTTTGATCTTTTGCTTTCTTAAAGGTAAGATTTGGGGTCTTTTTGACCACAGATCTCTCCATAAAGAGGACCTGTTATCCTTATTTCTATTAAAAGGGATGTTTACATTCCTTGTAATAGGGATAAAAGTGTTAAAAAAAAGGGACAGTGTAAAAATAAAAAGTAAAATAAAAATAAAAAAGAAGGAAAACATTAAAGCTCCCCCATCCCTCTGTGCTCTCGCACAGAAGTGAACGCATATGTAAGTCGCTCAAGCATATGTAAACAGTATTTGCACCACACATGTGAGGTATCGCTGTGAACGTTAGAACGAGAGCATACATTCTAGTGCTTGACCTCCTCTGTAACTCTAAACAGGTAAGCTGTAAAAAAATGTAAAGCATCGCCTATGGAGATTTTTAAGTACTGTAGCTTGTCACAATTCCACAAGCGTGCACAATCATTTTAAAGCGTGACATGTTAGGTATCTATTTACTTGGCGTAACTTCATCTTTCACATTTTTGAAAAAAATTGGGGTATATATATCGCGTGTGTTTTTTATTTTTATTTTTTTTTATTAATTAAAGTGTATTTTTTCCAAATGTTTAGGGGTTATAGGTAATTTTCTAGCAAAAAAGTACTGATTTAAAGCGGGGTTCCACCCACATTTTGAACATTATCTCTATGCATTCTCTTCCTTGCCTAGATGCTGACATGCTGTGTAAAAAAATTTAAATCGCCATAATTACCTTTTTTTTCTAATCTTCTTAGCACTTCCTGGTTTTCCTCCCATGGGAGTAGGCGTGTTTCTAGCCTCTCCCAGACCTCCCACAGTCCCCTGGGAGCTAGTCTCAGGCTTCCCAGCATGCATTGTGCAACAGCGTCATCACAACATCTCGGTGAATGCTGGGAGCACAGCATTCACCGCATCCAGGAAATAAATGCTTGTGGGCTTCAAATGCCCACAATGAAGATGGAAACCGCCTTCAGTGAATTTTATAAGTTATTCTTTACAACGAAATTAGACACAGGCAGACTTATTACACAGAACATGTGAGTAGATAATCATGAGAAGAAAAGTTTGTGAATGAACTCCAAAAAAAAAAAAACGATAGATAGGTGGACCCCTGCTTTAAACAAAATGTGCTGGAAAAAGCCTGGTCTTCGAGTGGTTAAAAGGAAACAGAATGGGAGATGTTAATTATTTATGTTTTTTATCTTTTTTTATTTTCTTTACATTTGCCTGGAGATCAGCTTTAATGTTTTAAAAAAATTCCCTTTAAAAGTCAGTGTGTTTAGACAAACAAACCATGCAACCTCTAGAAGCTGAGATACTCATTACTTCATAAAGAAATCATAAGTTCCTCCTAACAATGTCTTTATCATTATTTCTCTTGCCTTGTACCATGTGACCTACCTGGTAAAACGTCACCATCATCCTGCAGAGAAAAAAGCTAAAATTCTGTAAAAAAAAAAAAATTCCTACATCTTTAGTCACATTACCTACCTGTAATTACAGATGACCCATGTTGTGCAGGCAGATGAATCTGGAGACATTTTCATTGCAGGAATGCCTGTACTCTTAATGCCTCTGAACTTTTGGCACTTTGGGTCTTCTGGCAAAAAATCAGTACAAATCATCCAACGGGAACCTGTCCCTACCTTTGTTACAAGCAGTGTAATGAAAGAATTTTTTTCATTGGAAGAGGAGGAAGGAGTGATTGTGTTCCCAGTGGACCATCTGCACCTCTGTTTTGCCTGAAGACTCAAAGCTGTTAACCATTGCACAGCCAAAAGTTCAGAGACAGGAAGCGGACAGGGCATCCCTGCAAGGAAGATTTCTTCAGGATCAAGCTACCTACCCAACATGAGACATCCTTCATTGCAGGTAAGTAATACAACTAAGGCTGGGTTCACACCATTGTGAATTGGATGTGGGTTCTCCGCATCCAATTCGCAATAGCAGGAGATTGTGTCACTGGCTCTCTATGGTGCCGGTTCACATATCTCTGCTGCGGCTCCGCTGCGAATTTGCACAGGAGCCCTGTGCATCTTTTGGTCCATTTCAGGTCGGAATTCAGGCAAAAATTTGGGCTGAAATCGGACCTGAAACGATGAACCAGGACGCAACGGACCCCTGCTGGGAGCCCCATGCGGCAATGGTGTGAACCCATCCTCAAGCTGTAGGAAGTTTTTCTTTTATAGCTAAACTTCAACTTTTATTTATGTTCAAAAATGTTAATGGGGAAAAGAACAAGGCTTACCATGGGATTTTATATTATTGTTATATATATGTACACATACAGTACAAGACTGACCAGGCCAGATTTCAGTTGACAATGGTTGAGTCGTCCGAGCCAACTCAATTACACATATCAAAGGTGACTTGTTGATCAAAAGGGAAGTGGCCAAACAAGATTTACTCCACATATCAAAGGGGACAGATAATGACTCTGGGCTATGTTAATGTTAATATGCACGAATGCAAATTAGGGCAGTTTATGACTGCAGCTGAATATCAGGGTCACGGCATCTAGTGATACATCCTTCAAAGAATGGGTCACGACCCCAATGTAATGATATAATATTGTAATGTAGTGATATATCCTTCAAAGAACTCACCAATGTAGTGATACATCGTATAGTGGATAGATAATTGATTAGTAGTTATATTCTTCCTCAGCAACCCAATTCTTCCAGAGAGATGCACTTTATTGACTTCCAACACAGAACAAAATCTTGCAACAGATGACAAAATCCAACAGAGTAAACGAATACTAGCCTTCAGAGTCCCATGTTTCTTAGACCTGCGACTTCATAATCACACAGAGAGTGAATAGACTGAACGCCAGGTTATATTCAGCTGCAGTCATAAACTTCCCTAATTTGCATTCTTGCATATTAACATTAACATAGCCCAGAGTCATTATCTTTCCCCTTTGATATGTGGAGTAAATCTTGTTTGGCCACTTCCCCTTTGATCAACAAGTCCCCTTTGATATAAATAGATAAATCCGCGCTTAGGACAGTGTAAGAGCTGCTGCCTATCCCTAATTAGTACCCCTAGGGGTCTAATTACATAAATAGATAAATAATATGGGAATACAAAAGGCGCTGCCCTCTATATTAATAAGTTGTGGGTACAGATATCATAAACTACAAGCTAAATTCAGATGACTGCGATGTATAAAAGCTCCATCAATAACTGTCGTAATGCGGTCTGAGAACAAAGAAGACCATATATTTGGAGAAAAACAAAAAGTAATAAAAATAGTAGAAAACACCAGTGATTTAGAAACTGCTTAATTAAGTTTGTCCCCCCAGTGAGAAAATTGTGTCTGCCATGTGAAAAGTATGGTGACTAAGTGAAAAAATGATGTTATAAACGATGCAAATGATTAAATAGAAAATTAACCCCAATGTTAAAAAGTTTTGGGACAAAATTGCGCCAGAGAAAAAATTGTATGGTGAAAAAATCTAAGTAAATAAAAGTGTCAGTGCAATAACCGTGTTACCCCTTCCGTATTTGATACAAAAAATTTAATTGGGTTGTGATTAACCCCAAAGTTCAAAAATATTGGGACAATATGGCGCCTACTGAACGTGAAGTGTCCTTATGTGTGACAAGCTAATATGAAATAAAATCCAAATAAAATGCTCCCTGAGCATTAGATACAGTGGATATACAAAGATATCAGGCATAAAGGATTAATTCCAGTCTCTCGTGTTTTGTAGCAGGTGATAATTAACTTCTAAAAAGTTTTTTATATATATAATCCATGTAAAAGAGTATTTTTAACCAGATGGAAAAGCAGGGTTCAATGTATATACTGTTTATTTCACCCTTGAGGGCACACACCAGTGACTTCTGTGCGTTTCATTCAAATGGTGACTTGAAGTGCTCGCCCCCCAGTGCTCCCCCACTCACCAGAAATAATCACCCCTACAGGGGTACCGAGCGACAGAGTGGGTGCCTTTTCTCCAAATATATGGTCTTCTTTGTTCTAAGACCGCATTACGACAGTTATTGATGGAGCTTTTATACATCGCAGTCATCTGAATTTAGCTTGTAGTTTATGATATCTGTACCCACAACTTATTAATATAGAGGGCAGCGCCTTTTGTATTCCCATATTATTTATCTAAGTCCCCTTTGATATGTGTAACTGAGTTGGCTCGGACGACTCAACCATTGTCAACTGAAATCTGGCCTGGTCAATCTTGTACTGTATGTGTACATATATATATAATAATAATATAAAATCCCACATAAATCTACCAACATATTACAACACTTACATGGTAAAGAGACAAAAGAGAGTCATCCCCTAAGAACAGGGGGCAAAACAGAATGTACAATGACAGGGACGCAGCCCGCTTTAACATAACATTTATAGAAGTTATAGTTATAGAAGGTACACAGATAAAAAATTTGCTGGTAACCTAATGTGCAGATTCATATGGTGACACAGGCGTCCTACAATATGATATGACCGAAGGACAAATTTGGTTTTGCACCAGTAGATGATGACTAGTAGTAGGGAACTCCAGGTGGAGCTGTCCTGCTATAAAATAGAAAATGGATTTGTAGAGGACCTGGAAATAGAGGAAAGGAGGAAGGGGTGGGGTGTAGCTACCGGATACAATCAGAACATTAAGTCAATTCTAAACTAAGACTACTGTGGTGGATCCTCAAGAAAGAAAGACTAGCTTGAGAAAGGTGAAGGAGAGGAAGGGAAAAAGGGTGGGTGGAAGGAAGAAAAAAGTGAGATGGGAGAAGATGCAGCTAAGTAGATGTGGATACCGAGGGGGCTGGGGATTGGGGTTAGGGACCTGTTACCTGTAGACTGTCAAAAATAGCTAAACTTCAACTTTAAGCTCCCTGTTGACTTTTTACCTCTTACTATATGACCTGCCACAAGACTATATTGGACAGTGTGAATACTGGAGACGCAGCAGACTCAAATGAGATTGGTTTCTAAGGATGCTTTTCTCAGTTAGACTTTGCGAGCCTTCCAAGGCCCAAATTTGTCCATTTTTTCCCCTGAAATAATCCCATGGTTGCTCTGTGATTATACTGATCATTTTTAATCAGTCCCCAATGCATTTCTCTACTGGAAGGATTTGCCTAATTTAAACATCAACCAATGTAAAACTATAGTAGTGTTCACACCCCAGACCAATGGCAACACGCACTCCAAACTACATATGCCTCCTCTAAATGCATTAACTTATGGGAATCAACACAAAAGTTCCTACTGCGATGGTATCTGACCCCCCATAGAATCTCTAAATTTGACCCTAAAGTCTCCCCATTGTGTTGGAGGAAATGTAACAACATAGGCACCTTATAGCATATATTGTGGGAATGTCCAAAGGTACGTATAATTTGGGATAAAGTATTTGATATGCTGAAATATTTTGTTTCGGAATTTTGTTTTCGTCCGAAAAATAAATTTATATAGTTACTCCCGAAATTCGTTTTTATTTATTTCATTTTTCGTTAAAAATTGCATTCGTCCGAAAATCCAAATTAAGGTTGAATCTGTCATTAAAGACTTATGGTGTCTGTTGAATGTTCAAAGATGATTCGACGGAGCAGCTAAACTGTACAACGCCGTATAGTTTACTTGCTTGTCAAATCTTCTTAGAACTTTCAACAGACACCATAAGCCAAAGTACGTGTGTACTTAGTTCTAGTTATTTTACTGCTCCTCCTCTTTGGTTACAATCAGCCAATAACATTCATCATCATCATTATTTTTATTTTACTTCCCCCACCCAATTCCAGCAGAGATCTTTTCTCCCCTACGTCGAATCTTTTCTCTCTATGTCGAATCTTTTCTCTCTATGTAGAATAATCTTGGACTAATAGAGTTAAGGTTAGGCACATTCGACCACAGGTTTGATGGACACAGATTGTTATTGTCATCATCATGTCGAATCTCCTATCTATATTGAACTGTTGTAGCAACGAAAACGAAAATAAAGCATTTGTTTATGTCGGATCTTTTGTTTATCGGATTCTGCACTCCCTTTATCGTTTGTTAAAACGATAACGAAAATACCTGAAATTCGGACGAAAATGCATTCGGACGAAAACGAATGCACATGTCTTATGCCGCGTACACACGGACGGACTTTTTGACTGGACTTGTCCGACGGACGCCAACGGACCAAATCCGGCGGACAATCTGATCATGTGTGGGCTTCACTGGACTTTTCCAGTCGCAAATCTGACGGACTTTAGATTTGGAACATGCTTCAAATCTTTACGTCGTAACTCTGCCGGAGACAGAAATCCGCTCGTCTGTATGCTAGTCCGACGGACAAAAACCCACTCTAGGGCAGCTATTGGCTACTGGCTATCAACTTCCTTATTTTAGTCCGGTGTACGTCATCACATACGAATCCGTCAGACTTTGGTGTGATCGTGTGTAGGCAAGTCCGGTCGTTAGAAAGTCTGTTGAAAGTCCGCCAAAAGTCCGTCGAAAGTTTGTCGGATGGGCTGTCGGACTTTTGAAGCTGAAAAGTCCGACCGTGTGTACATGGGATAACAAATAGTAAAAACAACAGCTCCATGGAACTCCTTGATTAGCTATTCTATCTTTGGGTATAGACTCGCTTCCTAAAAACACCAGGGTGATAGTGTCTCACGTTTTACTAAGTACTAGACTAGTGATTACAAGACACTGGAAAGATCAGGAACCCCCAACACTGAAAGAAATAGTTATGACAACTAACACACACGCCACTTATGAAATTATGTTTGCCTCAGCTCAGGGCAAACTTCAAGCATCACATGTACAATGGAAACCGTGGACTGACTGGTATGAGTCAAAAAGTATTGAGTACTATCAATGATTTATGAACAATCACATCTAAGGAGCTGTGTACACGTACATTTTGTTTAACTCCAATTATTATTTAGTTTTCTCTTTCTTTTTCAGTAATGGTTTAATATACAGTGTTACTTGTTTTAAACAGCGGTATTTCTTGTTCAAAGCAATAGCTACACCCTAACCTAGATGGGTAAGTTTATAAGCATTACAAACTTGTACCAAACGCTAGTCCATCAACAGGGATGCTGAGTCTCCCCTCCTAGGGCACAGCGTGAACCCAGAAGGGGTGTCGGAAGGGGAGACTCACCCTTTCACAATATATTATTAGTAAACAAGGCTTTGGGAGATGTTATATGATATCCCATCAATTTTCAAAATGTACAAGGGTTTGGCTATGTATTTTTGCAGATGCCACATTTGACATGTTTGTATCATTTGTCATTGTATTATACCGTATTTATGGTATATTTTGTATCTTCTTTTTGATAAAATTCAATAAAAAAACTATTGAAACTAAAACTATAGTAGTGTTCAAGCCATGTCCAACTCACTACATGTGTAAACATTTTATTGGCTCTCCTTCAACTTTGTTTCATGTGGCACATTAGAGTTAAGGAGGATCCTGAGATAGCTTCTTTTGTCCCTGTACAGCTCTGCAACTGTTGTCTTCCCAGGCAATTTACTGCTATTCAGGTGCTCTTGCAAAGGCAGAGGTGACATGACTAATGCTATGCAGGGACTTTTTGCACAGAAATGCGGTGCTGGTGTCACTAACCTAGGGCACCAAGGAGGGGACCTGGCTACATACCCCATGTGCAGACATAGTGATTACTCCTGTACTTTACAGTTATGGGCCAACTCTATATAGCTTTTTAATAAATAAGACAAGACAAATAAATGGAGTTATCCACAACTTCTAATCAAATAAATCTGCAGCTAGTTTAAGGTGTCCTTTTACTCTGGATTGCTATAGGTTATAGAAATGTGTGCTTAGCCTAATGAATTAATTAGTAAGGTATGCAATTCAGTTCACAGCATGAATGTATCTGATTGTATTTCCTTGTATTGCACTTTATAGTATCTATATGACTTTTCCCATATCAGAACACTACTAAAGCAAACATCTAATATTAGCATTAATTATGAACACTCGTGTTATTTTTTTTCAAGTGTTTCCTCCTAGTGCCAAAAATGGTGTGTACATTGGAGTGGAGTCAGAGACCTATATACCATCTGCTCTGGAGTATTTCTGAATATCTTTGAATCTCTGAATAATTTAGTTAATTATGAATATTTTTGAATTTGTGAACACCTTGTTGATATGTTGATATGTTGATATTGCTTGAAACACTGATTTGACCTTGGATTGTATATTTATTTGTTTCTTTTTTTGTTGTTGGTTCTTAATTGTTATAAAAATTTCAAAAATAAAATCTGATTAAAAAAACAAAACAAAAAAAAAAAAACGTATACCCAATCTCACGCAAGGATAATATGAATACAAATATTTTTGCTTGCACAGGATTGGATGATGGAAGTCAGCGGAGCTTCACCTCATTCACTAAGCTCTGGGGCAAATTCCCTTGCAAAGTGCAACTTCCCTTGCAAATTGAACAGCCTTTTTGAAACATTAACCGTTATAGATTATGAGATTCTTGACTGCTCTATGCATAACTCATGATCCCATGGTCTTCTTAATAGACTGTTAAGCCAGACTGACCTTTTTTCCAGCTTTCGTCAGAACCTCACCTTTGAAACCCCATAGAACCTCTTGTTGGTAATTGTTAGTATAAATAGATATTCTATAGGCCCCTATGACAAGCTGTTTATTTGGCAGTGTATTAATGTTCACTTTTTTTCCCTAGCTTCTGAACCATGGCTTAGGCACTGGGGATGCTATTATAAATTGTAATGGACTATACTGCATCCTCATACACATGACATATAGAAAGCACTTGCGTAGAAACACTTCAGTGACTTCCCGATAATGTTTCATAATAATACTGTAGCCTTTAACTGCTTCCCTAGACATGTCACTTCCCATCCAACGTACGCACTGTTATGTGCAGAATGTGAGGCACACAGGTGATTCAGTTTGTATGTAGTTAGAAGCCAGCTGATAGCAGTTAGCTTTCCTGAGCATTGCCCACAGGAGTTTCTCCGAATGAAAAGTAAGATAATGAATGTAAACTGGTCTGCTGGTGCAGACTTAAATTCCTCCGGCACCTCTCTTTCTCTAGACAGAGAAACCAATATTTCTTTGCAATTAGGTCAGCACTTACAGTATAATGGCATCTACTATTATCTTGTCTCCATAACATTCTGTGACTATCGATTAGGGCAGAGATGAGAGTAAGCTGGTTCACTCCATGCGCTTTGTGCATTACCTGCAAGCTAAAATGCTTAATCTTTTTTTGTAAATGATGATTTATGTGATAGTGGAGCTTTTAGTGTTTCTCCTCCATTCTTTTTACACTGTCCACAAATTGTTCACTCTAACGGGTACCAGACTGTCAGGAACCATGAAACAGACTGAGACAGAAAATGCAGTAAAAATCTCACCTAAAAAAAGGGTAAAAATGGTACATCCAGTAAACGTAGTCAAAACATAGCCAGGGTAGTCAAATTGAGTAGCCAAATCGGGTAGTCAGAACAAGCCAGGAAATCAGGAAGCCAGAGATCAGCATAGTCAGAAGCAGCAGACAGGATGAGGAACCAGAAGGGAGGTCAGCCAGGCAAGTCTTCAACAGGAACACAGCAGAGAGTCCCTAGATATGTTGACCAAGGCGAAGGCATTGAAGAAATGAACCGGGCAGTTTAAAGAGCCAGAGGGCTGGCTGTGGGCTGGACTGATGAGCAGGAGATGATCAACAGGTGAGCCACTGTGGAACGATGAGTACTGCCAATTAACCGACAGCTAAGCAACCTGAGCACAGAGAAGGGAGGGCTGAGAGCCCAGCCCTGACATAGACATTTTAATGTAGACTGCATGTGTGTAGTCTTATATGATTAGGCTAACATGTTTTTATGGTTTCCTAGCAGGAGGCAAGCTTTTGACAAGCTTTTGTGACAAAAGTATGAATGAGATGATTGCCAACCATTCTAAGTGACTACAGGTACATTGGCTGAAGACTGTCATCTGTATAGATAGAGAACTTTGGGAATAGTTATAGAGGAGCACTCAGTACAAAAGATTGTATCACTCATTGAAAAACAACAGATAAAGCCAACGCATTTCAGAGTAAATGCCTCCCCCCTTTCTCAGGGTTAGTTTCACATACCTGGTGGAGAGGCCTGCTGTGATGAGGTATGCCTCTCTAACAACTTTGGCTCAGGTCCCCTGATAGTCTGGACAGATGGCACAAGAGAAAAGAGTGGTATGAGTGCCTGTTGGTCTTGCTAACAGCAGAGCCGAGTGCGGGGTTCAAATAAGAGCAGAGGGCCAGAGGGTCATGAGAGGAGCATTCCCTCCCGTCGCTTCTAAAAAGTGTGGCAGCGGCTCATGAGTCGCTCTGAATCCTTTCACGAGAAACACAGACGTCGGCTGAAAAAAAAAAAATACCGGGGCAGATAGGGGTACACCTATCTATGTATATATACGTATTGCGGTCTTGAAGTGGTTGCTATATAAAGACTAAGACAAGCTTCACAGGGTCTAGGAAGTACTGCGAAAAATATGATTCATTTTCTTCATAGGCAATAATTTACAAGATGTCTTACTGTCACACATAGATGGCTTCTTCACTGAAGTACATGGAGAAAAGGCTGAACATATTTTGTACCGTGTAAACTGTGGCTTGGAGGAGGCCATGGCTCCCAGGCCACCCACTGATGTGAAATATACAAACAGGGGTAATATTGCTCAAGAGGGCGGGGGGGGGGGGGGTTAGTGTTGTCCTTTAAAACAGACCCTACATCTATTGTTGGCTGTAGATGCATTTGTGGTATAATGTACCTTCACGCATATACAGGCTGATTTTACTGTTGTGGGTTTATTAACACTTTAACACTACTATTATATATTCTGTTCTTCAACTGTGCTTCTATACAATTGAAAACTGGTGACTATTCACAGGCTTTGCTGCCAATTCAAATGAATGTGACCTGCCACAGGATTCCCTGGTGGTTTGGTTTATCATAAATGTTCCCATAATATTGCAGCTGTTTGTAATTAACACTGGATCCAGAGGCCAGTATATGGGGTCATTTTTTGCTGCAAACCATACATGCAATTGTGACATAGAAATTACCGTTTTCATTTAAACAGGTACAAAGTCAAAAATACTCCATGTAATATGTTTTTCAATGATATTGAGAACAGTACACCAAATAAAAGCCAACATTTACCATGTACCCCCAGTGAGAGTCAACTGGTCTTGAATACCACAATGCCCACATATGGTTTTTCACACAAGCCCTGCCACTTTTAAGTAACTAAAGAGGTTTAGCAGTTCTGGTTTACACAGAATGTATCAATTGTTGAATCTCTATTTGAAAATGATGAATTTGTTTTTGCATCCAAAAATTATTATTTTTATTATACAGGATTTATATGGAACCAACAGTTTGATCAAGGATACATTAATTCTCCAGGAGGAGTGAGCATGGATCCCGAGGTGATCAAAGCAGTGATGGTTTGGCTTGCCCATAGGAACGTTAATGAAATATGTTAAGGAAAGATTCATAAGGGATTTGTCAGCGGGACGTGTTGGCAACTTTAACCTCTTCAATACTGGACACGTTTACCCCCTTCCTACCCAGGCCAATTTTCAGCTTTCAGAGCTGTCGCACTTTGAATGACAATTTTGCGGTCATGCAACACTGTACCCATAAGACATATTTATAATTTTTTTCACACAAATAGAGCTTTCTTACAGTGGTATTTAATAACCGCTGGGTTTTTTATTTTTTTGCTAAATAAAGAAAAAAAAAAGACTGTACATTTCTTATTTTCTGTTATAAGATTTTGCAAATAAATAATCTTTCTTAATAAATTTAGGCCAAAATGTATACTTCTAAATTTTTTATTTCATTTTTGTTGATATGTAAATGTATAATCTGTAGGTATATCATGTTAGAATAATGTATTGTTTGTATTATTTAGTCAGTAGTTGTGAGCATCAAGTGGATCCTGAAGAAGCCCAATTTGGGTGAAACTTGTCAATCCTACCATCGCCTTTGGCTCTGATTGGTTGTATAACCAACTTGGCAGCATCCATTACATGATTTTAGATTGTATTCTTAGATTTTAACTGTGTATAATAAATATTGCTGTTTTTAAATACATTGCCCTCATGTGTATTATCTTGCTAGATACGCAAAAAATATCAAACATACCCATGTCTCCCCTAATGGGTGATTAGGGGATACCTTGCTATTTCCATTATTGACTTTTTGGGAATTGTGCCTTTTTCTCTTTGTACAAGTTTTCCCACCTAATACTCCAATATACTTCTACACTTCTTTGGTGAAAATAACCCAAATCAGTGTATATTATTTAGTCTGTAGGAAAGTTTCAGAGCCCATTCTCACAGGGGCAACACGACTTGCAGGTCGACCTGCAAACGACTTCCGCTGCGACTTGCAAAACGACTTCTGTATAGAAGTCTATGCAAGTCGCCCCAAGTCGCCCCCAAAGTCGTACAGGAACCTTTTTCTAAGTCGGAGCAACTTGCGTCGCTCCGATTAGAACGGTTCCATTGTACAGAACGGGAGGCGACTTGTCAGGCGACTAGGTCGCCTGACAAGTCGTCCCTGTGTGAATGGGCTCTTAGAGTCCACAAACTATGGTAAATATACCTGAATATCGATCAGTCCTGATGTACTGACAGCCAAGCTCATTTCTTGAAGCTCAAAAATGCCAGGACAGTACAAATATCCCCCAAATGACCCCTTTTTGGAAAGTAGAGAGTCCAAGGTATTTAGTAAGAGGCGAGTTTTTTGAAGTTGTAATTTTTTTGCCACAATTTTTTGGAAAATTAAGAAATTAAAGAAATTTTTCACAATTTTAATTTTTTTGTTCACATATCGTCACCCGTTCAGTACAATATCATCATAGAACTGGTGTGGCCTTAATCAGAGACACTGACTGGTGACAGTATGTACAAAAATATATAATATATATATATATATATTTTTTTTTTTTTTTTTTTCTTTCCTTTTTAAAGATTTTTTTTCTTTTTTATTACATTTCTTTTCTCTTTTTTTTACATTTACTTTTTATATACAGTGACCAGAGCAATACAGTGTTACCTTAGTAACAATGTACTAATCTGGGGAGGGTGTTCAGGATTTTTTCTTATGATTGCTTATAACTGTGAATTTTACAGTTATTAGCAACCATTTTTTCGGAATGAAAACCATTCATTCAGTGTTTACTTTTGTGATTAGCTGTGATTGGCCACAGCAAATAACATGGTACAGATGGGCTGTGATTGTCCCTGTCTATACCATGGGATCACTGTGACCAATCACATTTGATTTTCCAAGAAATGTATCTTAAAGCGGAGTTCCACCCAAAAATGGAACTTCTTCTTTAAGAGAAGGTGACCCCCTGACATGCCATATTTTGCATGTCATTTTTTTGGGGGGGGGGGAGTAGATACCTTCTTTTCAGAGGGTTCCAGCTCCCACTTCCTTCTGGCGCACCCTCGGTGCCGGAAGGAAGATCACCTCTCCCCCTCCCTCTCGGCAATCATCTGGGACACGTCACAGTCACGGCGCGGCTCGCTCATGCGCAGTGGGTGCCTGGCTGTGAAGCCACAGCCGGGCACCCACAGTTACAATGCCGGTGCCGCTGAGCGGAGGGGGAGACGAGGGGGGCTTGTTCCCCCACATCGCTGGACCCTGGGACAGGTAAGTGTCTGATTATTAAAAGTCAGCAGCTGCAGTATTTGTAGCTGCTGACTTTTAATTTTTTTTTTTTTTTTTAAGCGGAACTCAAAGAGGAGTTCTGCCCCCACAAAAAAAAATTAAAAGTCAGCAGCTACAAATACTGTAGCTGCTGATTTTTACTATTAGGGTACATACATGTCCAGGCATCGAGGGGTGTCCTCATCTGGGCCCATTCTTGAATCAGCTCTTGGGTGATGCTACCGCCATCTTGGCTAAGGGAAACTGGCAGTGAAGCCTTGCGACTTCACTGCCCGTTTCCTACTGAGCATGGGTGAATTGTGCTGCTCTTTCTCAATAGGCCGGCTGCGGGAGGAGGGGGCCGAACTTCCGGCGAATTGAGCCGGAAATGGGAGCGGGTACCTGTCAAAGCCATGTACCCACCACCCTTTAAAAGGTGCCAAATGTAGCAGCCGAGGTGGGGAGGCAGATAATTATTATACATTATTATTATACAGTATTTATATAGCGCCAACAGTTTACGTAGCGCTTTACAACTTGAGGGTAGACAGTACAAATACAATACAATTTGATACAGTAGGAATCAGAGGGCCCTGCTCCTTAGAGCTTACAATCTAAGAGGGGAGGTCAAGAGATACAAGAGGTAATAACTGTGGGTGATGTGCTGATTGAGAAAATAAATGTACAGTTGTTAGGTGGGGGCCAGATAGGCTTCTCTGAAGAGATGAGTTTTCAGGGATCGTCTGAAAGTGGATAAAGTAGGAGAAAATCGGACGGATTGGGGTAGAGCATTCCAGAGGATGGGGGAGGCTCTGGAGAAGTCCTGAAGGCGAGCATGGGATGAGGTGACAAGGGAGTTTGAGAGCAGGAGGTCTTGGGAGGAGCGAAGAGAACGATTAGGTTGGTATTTTGTGACAATAAGATAAGCGGAGCTTCCCCTTTTGGGTGGTGCTCCACTTTAACCCTAAAGTGGAAGTACTGCTTTATGCCCTCTTCCCCACCTCCTCTTTTACTTTTTGCATTTTTTTGGGGGGTGGGAAGCGGGCACCTGGTTTTGACAGGTACCCGCTCCCTTTTCCGGTCAGATCGCCTTGGCAATCCCACCGGAAGTTCATTCCCCCGTCCGCAAACTTCTGGGACGCATTATAGGTCCTATAAGGCTGCAAGACCAGTAACAAAACCCAGCATGGCCCGTGCATGTGCAGTGCGAAGCTGCAAGGAATCACAGCCAGCTTCCTACAGTGAACATGTCAGGAACCCAAAGGCCAGTGAAGAACTGGCCCGGTTGAGGACGGCACTGGATCCTCGGACAGGTAAATATCCTTTTAATTTTTCTTAAACAGACTGAAGACCCTCTTTAAGATTTTTCTATTAAATATATCATGACTTCTATTCAAACCCTGTTGTTGTAAATAAAGAATTTACAACAAAAACTGAATTTGGTTCCTTCCAACTGCTGTGGATTCAGCACTTAAAACAGGAATTTCCATAGCGAAAACTAGTTTAAAACTGAGGTGGAAAAATAAATTTACCATAAATGGTAAATGTATGGCAGAACATGAATAATTTCACCCTAAATTTCAAAAGAGTCAGAATAAAATGAAAAATTACCAGATTGTAATTTCCATGGACTTGCTGGCATCCTATTCTAATAAGGTGTTGCCAAAACAGATTTATCGCCTCAACAGATTCTTTTGACTAGTCAGTGTGAAAAATGCCAGGCTTATTGGCAGTTCCATCCATGGAGCTATCACTGGTAGATTTCTGTCACTGTAATCTTGGTTTGGTACAGCAGTTCTATTCTAATCCTCATTGTTCTTGCATGCGCAGCAGTGGGATTTAATGCCATAGTTGAGTTGCTGCATTAAAGTGTGTATCCAGCTGGGAACAGATTTGCATCCTGCTGCCATTGAACAGACTATGATCCAAGCACACTTGCTGGATCCAGTGTATTTCCCACACCCAGCTGGGTTTCCTGCTACTGTGACTCTGTCACTGGGGTTATTAAAAAAAATAAAACTGGCCCATAACAATTAGAACAACTATAACAAGCATTCTCATAGAGTATATACACAGTTTGGTAGGTCAATAAGAAAGACAATTACATTTATAAAACAATTGGTTAGCTTGATGCTGAAGCTGAACACCAGACAAACAGCTAACATATAAGGGAACCCTGAAAAAGGATTTGTACACTCAGCCCTGATATATACACATCCCTTCTATACAAGATGGGTGCTGGACACATATTTTTAAAGAATGTGGACAAAGTCATTACTTGAGTCCAATTGGTCTGTATTTGACAGCTTACTACAAAGACAAGGACCCCCCCCCCCCAAGAGAGGAAAATCACTCAAGCTGAGAAAACCAAGTGTAACACAGGGGTGTTCAACCCTTGGCCTGCGGAGCCCTGTGATGTGGCCTGCGACCTCAAACCAAGGAAATGCATGCCCATTCTCTGGAGTGGCGGGTTGACGAACCTAGATCTTGATCAACAGGTTGCCATTCCACCATCCCACAGCATCAGAGTGCATGGAGTCTGGCGCCGGCAACAGAGGAAGCAGGTGGTCATGGATGGAGCAGGAGCCACATAAGTCGATGCCTCCTCTGTAGCGCTGGCTCGTTTATCAGGCAGAGTGATACTAAGTGCACTTTGCCAGCCAGAAACTGGAAGAGAAAAAGTTCAGTGTATTAACCATTTGCTAAACGCCAGTCGGTCATTCAGTTCTGGTAGGGCGCCTATTGACGTTCTTCCAAAACCCCACCCACTGCCCACGCTTGGGGCATGAATTGGTGCCCTGATTATCAGTGCAGCCCCATTAGTGCCAAACAGTGCCCATCAGGGCAGCACACAGTATCAGTGCCCATCAGTGCCACCTTATTGGCGCAGCCTTATCAGTGCCCATTAGTGCAGCCTTATCAGTGCCCATCAGTGCAGCCTCATCAGTGCCCATCAGTGCAGCCTATCAATGCCCATCAGTGCAGCCTCATCAGTGCCCATCAGTGCAGCCTCATCAGTGCCCATCAGTGCAGCCTCATCAGTGCCATTTCAGTGCAGCCTCATCAGTGCCCATCAGTGCACCCTCATCAGTGCCCATCAGTACCCATCAGTGCAGCCTCATCAGTGCCTATCAGTGCAGCCTCATCAGTGTCCATCAGTGCAGCCTCATCAATGCCCATCAGTGCAGCCCCATCAGCACACATCAACAAAGAAGAAAAAGCACTTATTTGCAAAACAGTGGTGATTGAATACCACCAAAAGAAATTTCTGTCTGTCTTTAGAAAATGATAAAAATGTTATTTGGGTACAGTGTTGCATGACCCCGCAATTGTCATTCAAAGTACAATAGCAGTGAGAGCTGAAAATTGGCCTGGGCAGGAAGGGGGTGAAAGTGCCTGGTAGGCAAGTAGGTAAACATCACATTCACTGCACTTTGCAATGGGCATATAAGTACTTATAAAAAAGGGTTATTAGGCTGCTTTCACACAGATCTGCAGGTGCAGCCCAGTACACCTGTGACTTTCCTGAGGGTTAGCTGCAATGAGCCATAGGGGTGGATTTACTAAAACTGGAGTGCATAATGTGGTGCAGCTCTGCATAGAAACCAATCAGCTTCCAGTTTTTTTTTTGTCAAAGCTTAACTGAACAAGCTGAAGTTAGAAGCTGATTGGCTGCCATGCACAGCTGCACCAGATTTTGCATTCTCCATTTTTAGTAAATCAACCCCATAGACTTCTGTTATTGCACTTTCAGAACATGCACCAAACCCACAAGATATAATAAAAGTCTATGGCTCAGTGCAGCTAACCCGCAGGTGCACTGCGCTGCACCCACGGTTCGGGTAAACCTCAGCAGATCAGTGTGAAAGCAGCCTTATAGGGGGCTCAGGACAGTAAGGGCTTGTTTACATTTGTGGTTTTGGGGGGGCGGAAAACCCCATCATTCATTGATGCCCGCGTCTGGTTACCAAATCATTTAAGTGGTCCTTGGGTCAAAAAGAGCACCAAAATCATTTGACTAGTTACTACTAGACCTCAGAGCAAGGTTGGTGACCTGTTATGTTTTGTGTAACTGAACTGCTGAAAGCTATGCCAAAAAAAGCAGGTAAAAGGCACGGGAATGGTCCCTAATATTGCCCGTGATCTTCCTGCAGCTGATCTTTCCCCATTACTGAATTACCATGCCTTGTTCTTCACTATGTGAAGGTGGCCATCTTGGTAGAGGCAGGGTTTTGCTTCTTCATTTCAGAGTGTCCAGCAAGGGGAAACAGTGAAGGTGCACAGTGGTGACATCACTGCAAAGGAAATTTGTAAGTTCTGTATATAATTGTATTCTATTTTGTATGTAGTGCACACTGCCCTCCCTGTGCACACAGCACTAATAATGTTTTCATTACATATTTACATTCTTTCGAGTCCTGATTAGAATTAGCCTGTCTATGTTACGCCCCTTGTTACTATAAACGTACAATTGTAATATTAATGTGATACCTATGTAATCATGTGTATAAAAACCTTCAATTGCGTCATAATAAAGCAGAACAGTTATTTGGAAAGATGCCGAGTGTATCTTTTGTGTCCGTTCCCTAGTAGTTATTATTAATTTGGAGCCTCTAATCAATATGAGGATAGGAGTTGCCTATCTATAAAATTCCATGTCATCACCAAATCACACACAAATCTCATGCAGTGCCTTAGATCCAACAGTACAGATAGACAGCTATGAAGCCGTAGACACAAGGGTGCCTAGACACCATCACATACCAGGAAGTGCACTGTTGTTTTTCAGGAGGAGCTCAAGGCAAAAGGTACATTTTTCAGGCACAATTCACATTCGACATGTTCCCTACAACTATATGTGTACGCAGCCTATTACATTAGGGTGTGCACCCCAAAGCTCAAGCACACATGCCTTTTTCTGTAGTCTCAGCTGCACTGGACAGTCAATGAATGGGAAGTGCTCTGTAGTGAGCAGCTTTCTGTTCATTTACAAACTGAAGCAAGGTAAACACAGTTTTCTATGCTTCAGTTATGAATGCAGTGAGTGAGCACTGTCACTGTGTTATTTTAGAAAAGGAAGGGGCCGGTAAATGACATATTTACTGGCCCCTTCCCGCTATCCATCCTAAAACATCCCCCTGCAGCAACGGGGGGAAAGGAGAGGCAGGAAACCAGCAGCACTGCGGGGTGGGGGGCCAACACAGGAGGAAGTCTGGGTAGTAGGGGGAAACGGCACAGCACATAGTGATTAGGATGTGCCCAGGCACACCTGGCACACCCTCTGCACACGCCCATGCCTAAAACATAGCAAGTCTTTACTTATTGTGTTCAAGTCCACTTTAAGTCCTGGTTCACACTGGTGGGACATGCGCTCAAATTTTGGGAGCACATGACGCATCACAAGTTGCACTCCAAGTGCAATGGAACCGTTCTAGTAGGAGCGACTCCAGTCACTCCAATTTATAAAAAGGTTCCTGCACTACTTCTGGTCTGACTTCAGCATGACTTGCATTGGCTTCTGTTAAAGAAAAAACTTTGAAGTCACGGCAGTGTGACCCGGGCCTAAAAAACACGGCCTGGTGACTGGACAGCAGTAGCACAGTGACATCCCCCTGTTTACTCTACTTCCTCCTGTTAGAATGTTCCGTGTTAGCTTATATGCACTTCACCACAGGTTCCCCTTGGTGTCCCTTACAGGTGTGCACAATATTTTCGGATTTTGTCCTTTCGGATTCATTAGTTAGGTTAATCATTTCATTTTGTCATATTCGTTATGTTAGAGTGATTTGTTTTCAGAATATGTTTCCTATATTCAGATAAATTTTGTACATTGGCTGCTCCTAATCGATTCGTAATTTTCGGAAGTTCTTTCAAAAGATTAGCTATATCCGTTTTAACGTGTTGATTCGTTATTTTGGGAAATTACTCATGCGCTCTGAGTCATCCCTGCTAGTCCAACTCACAAAAAGAAATGGAATGAGCTGATTGGACGATATCGACTGGAGTTTCGTGCAATCGAAAGTGGCAAATAGAACCAAATCAATTTCGGATTCATTTGTTATGTTTTGATTGAGATTCTGATGGATCCACCTCCATCCAACCCAAACACAAAGTCCCAAAAGTCAAAAGTTTTGGGATCCACTTTGCTGCAAGCTTTCTCATTTCCTAGTTGTTGTGGGTAATGGCACCGACTCTCTTATGTGATATTCCCAGATATGTAGCAATACTTTTGGCTGATATTCGGTGGTCCTCCATGATCATATCATGGATGGCTTTCACATTTACAGGCACAGAGATAGAAACAGGTCTTTCACTGGGTTTCTTACTTTCAACACCAAAATGGGCAGTTTTAAAATTGACAACCCGACGTTTAACTGTTGCATATGAAGGGCCACGGTCATCCAAAGTTTGTGACATTTCATCACGGATCTGCTTCACACTTTTCCCTTGGAGAAACAGGAACTTGATTATGGTCCTAAGCTCTTTCACACTACATTTTTCTGGAGGTGCTCCCATGTTTACTTTGGACCTGAAAAAGAAAGATAAGTTAAAATCATAGGTAGTTGATTTTTGCACTATTGAATATAGACAAATTGGCCAGTACACCCTGCAATTTACAGCTTACTAGTTCATTTTTTTTCTGGGTAGGGCTCAATACTTATCAGCATCCCCTCATATTTACTTGTGTTAAACTTTTTTTTACATTCCTTCAGTTCCTGGTTTCTGGCCTAGGCCAAAATGATGCCATACACAGGGCCACTGATAAGGTGGCACAGCTGGTCCTCTTGTACTGGGCCCAGGCCCCATCAGTCCAAAAGGGGGTATGGGCACCTTCCAAGCAGGAGTGCTGGCTGTACTGCCTTATTGCTGACACTTGTGACCAGTGGCAGCCCGTGCATTGTGGGCGCACGGGCGCCGCCCACCCTGACACCTTCGCCGCCCTCCCTATTCATGTGCCCGGCCCCTTTCAGGGTGCCGGACACATGGAATACTATGGCGGGGATAGGCGGGGGTGTGTATTTTGAAGCATGTGATTAGAGCCGGAGGCTCTAATATGCTTCAAAATAGAGTGGGCTCGGGGCACAGAGCACTGTGTCCCGATCCCACCCTGTTGTGTGGCATAGCGAATTAATTTTCGCTATTTTCACACTAACGTTCCTCCCTGCCAATCAGCAGGCTGGTCAGTGAGACCTGCCTCCCGATTGGCCTAAAGCATTAGGCGATCCTATTAGATGCCAGATAACGCTTTGCCGGAAGTGGAGACACGGCGGAGGAAGCCTGAGGAGCCGAGCGAACACAGGAGCCACAGCCGAGGAGGAGAGCTGCCTCTTCCCGTTGAGGAGGAGAGCCCTGTCACTCCAGAAGAGCAGAGCCCAACCACATGAGGTGCTGCCGGACAGGCTGTGGGGGGGTTTAGTAAAGTGACAGCCAAGCCAGGGGACGCGCCTGGCTGCATTTGATGGGCACAAGTGGCTGCATATACTGGGCACAAGTGGCTGCATTTGACAGGCACAAATGGCTGCATATGGCTGCATATGATGGGCACAAGTGGCTGCATATGATGGACACAAGTGGCTGCATATGATGGACACAAGTGGCTGCATATGATGGGCACAAGTGGCTGCATTTGATTGGCACAATGGCTGCATTTGTTGGGCACAATGGCTGCATTTGATGGGCACAATGGCTGCATTTGATGGGCACAGTGAGGCTGGGGGGGGGGTTCAGTATTTTTCAGTTTGTTTGTGCCCCCCCCAAAAAAGTTGAGCACCAGCCGCCACTACTTGTGACTCTTGTTGATCCTCATGCAGCCCTGCCGGTTTCTACTCCTTCTTCTTGGTTACGGGGCACTTGCAGAGCAGCACGATTCACTTAAGTGGGTCTTGTTCGACCGGGATAACCTTTCTGCCATGGCTGCGAAGCATAGCATCGTGGCTGTGGCTTTTCAGTAAAACTATCATTTAATATTTTTTTGGAGGGTGGGGGGGCCCTGTCAGGTGGGCTGTACGGGGCTCTGTGATTTCTAACAACAGCCCTGGTCATACATCCCAGGAGTCTTCACGGGTATTCTTTTCTTTCATCTCAAGGAGGGGACGAGGGGCTTTGTCAGTTACGCACACCTTCCTTCCTGCATGGTGTCAGTCCTACCCAGTGTCTTTTGTAAAATACTTAACCACTCCCACTATCTAATCTTCACAATTTAAAAGCAAAATATTCTATAGTCCAAAATAAGAACTGGGAGGGCCCTTTTTTACTTATCAAGTGAATATAACAAAATGCATTCAATGGTATATTAAATGAATTAAAGAGTTTACCAATTAAATAACACAATGTTAGGCGTGACTCCTGCTTTGAAACCTGTAATGTGGCTTAGAAAACAAATACAAGCAATTCCAGTAAAAACCACATATTACAAGAACCTAAGCAATTATATACAATGCTCTACAGAGGTACTGTTTTTACAAATGACCTAAGCTACAGAATTAATATGATGTAACAAGTGATATCCGTTTTTTTCTTTTATTAATCTCAGCATTCTGCAAAATATTAGTTGCACAGCAAATATGTTTAAAATTAACAATACAGCTTGAGTCTTCTTCTAAGTCTTCTGCATGTGGCATAAAATAATTACTAGCAATTACTGGTGGTGAACTTAGCACTGACATCAATTGAATAGTGACATCCATGGCTTGTTCTCGGAATGCTCATATGCCTGGGTAGTGTAAAAATGCTCTAGGGAAATTCTTGCTTTAATGTAGCACATTCGCAGAGTATAAACATGTTTAATGTGCTTGGAAAATGTTGAACATACAACCTCGTGTTCTGTCATCATGCTCTGACACTATTTTCTGGTCTTTTTCTAGAAACTGATTGCAGCACCTGAATAGCGGCTCTTGAGGACCTCTGAAGTGTTAATTACGGTCAATAAGGGCAAAGGATCTATTACCATAGTTGATTGAAGATAATTCCTTAATTGATGACGTTACCGCCACCAGATATCAACAAAATGCAGATACAATATAGTTCTTTCAAATGACTCCTTCACAAATCCTTTCTAGACAAAGTTCATTCAAACTCCTGCCCACGGTTGGAAAGTAGGGCATTCTCACTTGGCATAATTGTTGTGGTCTCTTCAGTAGTGATCTCCCCAGCAACTGCATTCAGCAGTCTGGAGTCCTGGGGTAGAGAAGTAGGCACATTATTTAGTTTGGGGAGGCACAAATCTTGCTAAACTGTTTACCTTTCTAGACAAAGAACATTCCAACTCCTACCCACGACTGGAAAGTAGGACATTCACACTTGGCAAAAGTGATTTGGTCTGTTTAGTAGTGGTCTCCTGAACTCCTGCATTCAGCCGTTTGGAGTCCTGGGGTAGAGAAGTGGGCACATTATTTCGTTTGGGGGGGCACTGTACCCTAATGTCTCTCCATGATGCTTGGAATCACTGGTTTCTATTGACTCGTGAATGGTGCAACATTCACTTCTTCTCCTTTTCAAATAATTTATTGTGGGTTGATCCTTAAGGCCTGGTTCACACCTATGCAGGTTGCAGTTTGCATATTCCAGGTGCATTTTGCGTTTTTCAATACATCCATTGAAGTCTATGGAACCAAAAACCAGAAAAAAGCCCCTGGCCCTTTCCATAAAATGATGTGAACTACATCCATAGGAAACCATTTTAAATGGTCTGTAGAGTGTTTCTGCAAAACTGAAAACGCATAAAAAATGCATAGGTGTGAACCAGGCCTAAATGGGTGAAATAAACAACAGATAAGCATTACAGTAGTTGGAATAAATATGTAAATATACAAAATAAAATGCCTTTGAACTGCCAAATGACAAAACGTTTTGCCTTACAAGAAATTCTTAAAATATGAAGCCAATTAAGCCCTTATAGGTTAGGCTTGAGGGCTACTTGGAAATTCTGAGCATAAAACCTGATGTTCTGTCACCATGCTCTGACATCATTTTCTGGTCTTTTGCGAATAATTGATTGCAGCACCTGAGCCAACAGAGGCTCTTCAGGACCTCTGAAGTGTGGATTATGGTTAACGAGAGCAAAAGATCCACTAGAATAGTTGCTTTAAGATAATTCCTTGATTGTTGATCTTACCAGCAACGGGAATCAACAGTTTGGAGATACAATATAGTTCTTTCCAATGGCGACCCTAGGGGGGGGCCAGAGGGGGCCCTGACCCCCCCAACATTATGCTGGGCCCCACCATGTGCCCCCCCCCCCCCCCCCCCCAAAAAAAAAAAATTTTTTTTTTTTTTACAAAAAGGCAATTTATTTTTGTTTGTATCCATATCGGATGTGCCACATCTTACTCGGGCCACCGCTGGGGTAACACAGTCTCTATTGAGAGGGAGAACGTCCCCAGTGGGTGATTCCTCCCCCCTCCCTCTGCTCGCTGACACTGCATAATGCGAGCGCTCACACAACCACAGCCGCCCGATCTGCTCCTTCCCCTGCATCCTCATTGGCAGGGAGAAGAGCGAGTTGCAGGAAGGACTCCACCAGGACTCTCAGTTACTGAAAAAACAGACTGAGGGCAGGGGCAGGACAGCAAGAGGAGGCTGGGGAACCCCACAGTGGCAGAACACCAGGGCCCGGTGGCAAGACAACCTTTGCAACCCTGATAGTTCTCCCACTGCTTTGGACCCTTATATTTTCTTGGTATGCTGGTGACTAGGGATGAGCCGAACACCCCCCGGTTCGGTTCGCACCAGAACCCGCGAACGGACCGCAAGTTCGCACGAACGTTAGAACCCCATTGACGTCTATGGGACTCGAACGTTCGAAATCAAAAGTGCTCATTTTAAAGGCTAATTTGCATGGTATTGTCCTAAAAAGGGTTTGGGGACCCGGGTCCTACCCCAGGGGACATGTATCAATGCAAAAAAAACTTTTAAAAACGGCCGTTTTTTCGGGAGCAGTGATTTTAATGATGCTTAAAGTAAAAAAAAAAAAGTGAAATATTCCTTTAAATATCGTACCTGGGGGGTGTCTATAGTATGCCTGTAAAGTGACGCGTGTTTCCCATGTTTAGAACAGTCCCTGCACCAAATGTCATTTTTAAAGGGAAAAATCTCATTTAAAACTGCTTGCGGGTTTAATGTCATGTCGGGTCATGGCAATATGGATGAAAATCAGTGAGACAAACGGCATGGGTACCCCCCAGTCCATTACCAGGCCCTTTGGGTCTTGTATGGATATTAAGGGGAACCCCGCACCCAAATTAAAATAAGGAAAGGTCCCTATATACTCTGAACAGCAGTATACAGGCGGTGCAAACAAGACAGGGACTGTAGGTTTGTTGTTAAGTAGAATCTGTTTGTAATTTTGAACATTTTTAATGTGTTTAGCTCCAGCCAAAAAATCTTTTCTAAGCTTTTTGGAAAACATAGGGAAGGGTTATCACCCCTGTGACATTTGTTTTGCGTCTTTCCTCCTCTTCAGAAGATTTCACCTCACTTTTTTGTCCCAATGAAAAATGTTTTTTGAAAATTTGTGTTTTTTTGTGGAACAAGGATTGGAAAGCATCAGTGGAAAGGAAAAATTGTTTTCCCATATTAACTCTTACAGGAGAGAATTTCCCTTCCTTAGGGGTAGATTTCATCTCACTTCCTGTTGTCTCCTTCCGTTTGCAAGTAGGAGTCGTTTGTAAGTTAGATGTTTGAAAGTAGGGTCCTGCCCTATATACTCAGCAGAAATTTGGGCCTTAGGTGTTGCTGTGGCCAAAACACTGTAAGCCCTCACAGGGCCCTGCTGTGAAATATTAGATCAAGAATTGTAATTACATGCCCCTGTTGAACAGGAGCTGAAAAATTAGGCCTTAGGCACTGGTGCTGGTGCCACAACACTGCAACCCCTCACAGACACTCTAGTTGGAACGCAGGAACGAGCCCTGCTGCAAAGTATTGCATCAAAAATTGTAATTACACGCCCCTGTTAGACAGGGGCAGAAAAATTGGGTCTTAGGCACTGGTGCTGGTGCCACAACACTGCAACCCCTCACAGACACTCTAGTTGAAACGCAGGAACAAGCCCTGCTGCAAAGTATTGCATCAAAAATTGTAATTACACGCCCCTGTTAGACAGGGGCAGAAAAATTGGGTCTTAGGCACTGGTGCTGGTGCCACAACACTGCAACCCCTCACAGACACTCTAGTTGAAACGCAGGAACAAGCCCTGCTGCAAAGTATTGCATCAAAAATTGTAATTACACGCCCCTGTTAGACAGGGGCTGAAAAATTGTGCCTTAGGCACTGGTGGTGGCGCCCAGAACCAAAAATGTTGTTACAAGCTATCAGCGTGATGATTGAGGAGGAAGAGGATAATTACTCAGGGATAGTCACTCAGCATCAGCATAGGCAGTCTTTGAAGGGATCTGAGATTTCAAAAAAAATTATTCGGTTACATCTGCATCAGGTGCTTGGTAGCTGGTGGTGATCCAAGACTGATTCATTTTTATGAAGGTCAGCCGATCGACCGAGTCGGTGGACAGACGCACCCTGTGATCGGTTACCACGCCTCCAGCAGCACTGAATGTGCGTTCCGAAAGAACGCTGGATGCAGGACAGGCCAGTAGCTCAATTGCATACTGTGCAAGCTCTGGCCAGTGATCCATCCTCAAGACCCAGTAACCCAGAGGATTTTCGGTGGGAAAGGTGTCCAAGTCTGATCTTGCCCCTAGGTATTCCTGCACCATGTAAAACAGACGCTGGCGATGGTTGCTGGAACCGATCATACCTTGGGGCTGCGGACCAAAAAATTGTCTGAACGCATCGGTCAGACGGCCACCTTCTCCACCGCTCCTTCTTTGACTGACCGAAGCCTCAGCAACACGTTGTCCAGAAACAGGAGTTTGTAACCTCCCAGTCTCTGGGAACGCGTTGCACAGACCTTTCTGCAAGGCCTCCCGAAGATGTTTCATCCTCTGCTCCCTCTGCGATGGCAAGATAAGGTCCGCAACCTTACCCTTGTAACGTGGATCAAGGAGGGTTGCCAGCCAGTATTGGTCCTTCTCCTTGATACCACGAATACGAGGATCCTTACGCAGGCTTTGCAGGATCAGGGAGGCCATGCAGCGTAGGTTTGCTGAGGCATTCGGTCCGGAGTCCTCTGGGTCACTAAGGACAACAACGTCCGCAGCCACCTCCTCCCAGCCACGTACAAGTCCATGTGTTCCTTGGGACTGATCCCTTAAAGACTGCTGATGCTGAGTGCCAGGCTCCACCTCCATACTGACACAATCTTCCTCCTCCTCCTCCTCCTCCTCCTCGTCCTCTTCCTGTGTGATCGGCGGGCATGCAGGAACACTGTCTGGATAAAGGGGGCCTTGAGAGCTAAGGAAGTCCTCCTCTTCCTGCCTCTGTTCTGCCTCAAGTGCCCTGTCCATTATTCCACGCAGCGTGTGCTCCAACAGGTGGACAAGGGGGACAGTGTCACTGATGCATGCACTGTCAGTGCTCACCATCCTCGTGGCCTCCTCGAATGGTGACAGGACAGTGCATGCATCCCTGATCATGGCCCACTGGCGTGGGGAAAAAAAACCAAGGTCCCCTGACCCTGTCCTGGTGCCATAGTCGCACAGGTACTCATTGATGGCCCTCTGCTGCGTGTGCAGCCGCTGCAGCATGGCCAACGTCGAGTTCCACCTGGTGGGCATGTCACAGATTAGGCGGTTCTTGGGCAGGTTAAACTCCTTTTGGAGGTCCGTCAGCCGAGCACTGGCATTATATGACCGGCGGAAATGCACACAGACTTTCCTGGCCTGCCTCAGGACATCCTGTAAGCCCGGGTACCTGCCCAAGAACCGCTGCACCACCAAGTTAAGGACGTGAGCCAAACAGGGCACATGGGTCAGTTGTCCCTGTCGGAGGGCAGAGAGGAGGTTGGTGCCATTGTCGCAAACCACCATTCCTGCCTTAAGTTGGCGTGGCGTCAACCACCTCTGAACCTGCCCCTGCAGAGCTGACAGAACCTCTGCCCCAGTGTGGCTCCTGTCCCCCAAGCACACCAGCTCAAGCACCGCATGGCATCTTTTGGCCTGCGTACTTGCGTAGCCCCTTGAACGCCTACGGAGCACCGCTGGTTCCGAGGAAGAGGCCATGGAGGAAGAAGAAGAGGAGGGGGTGGAGGAGAGAGGTGTGTCACAATCAGCATTTTGGAGGCGTGGTGGCGGAACAACCTCCAACACTACTGCACCTTGTCCTGCATCCTTCCCAGCTGCCAGCAGAGTCACCCAATGCGCCGTGAAACTTAAGTAACGTCCCTGTCCATGCCTGCTGGACCATGAGTCAGCGGTAATATGCACCTTACCGCTGACCGCCCTGTCCAGCGAGGCATGGACATTGCCTTCCACATGCCGGTAGAGAGCCGGAATCGCCTTCCGTGAGAAAAAGTGGCGTTTGGGTACCTGCCACTGAGGAACCGCACATTCCACAAACTCACGGAAGGGGGCAGAGTCTACCAACTGAAAAGGCAGCAGTTGAAGTGCTAGCAATTTTGCCAAGCTAGCATTCAACCGCTGGGCATGTGGATGGCTGGGAGCAAACTTCTTTCGGCGGTGCAGCAGCTGGGGCAGGGAAATTTGCCTGGTACAATCTGACGTCGGTGTACCAAAAGCAGATTGCCCATAAGTACTTGGCTGTGACACACCTAATTCTACACCTTCATTCCTCTCACTGCAGGTCGCAGAGAGGACTGAAGGTCTAGTGGGGTTGGAAATCTCAGCTGATGAGGAGCAAGGAGAGATCGTCTTTGTTCTTTGGTGTGGGTCTTTTAGATACGCTTGCCAACGAACTGCATGGCAGGTCAACATATGTCTGGTCAAGCATGTGGTACCCAAGCGGGAGATGTTTTGGCCACGCGAGATACGCTTGAGACATATATTGCAAATAGCAGCGGTGCGATCTGATGCACTCGTCTCAAAAAAGGCCCACACCAAAGAACTTTTTGAATAACGCGCAGAGACTGCAGCGCCCTGCACATGTGGAGCTTTGGGGTGTGATGCAGTCAATGTGCTGCCCTTAGGCTGGCCCCTGGAGGGCATCCTGCCTAGTTGGTGATGTGCCACCTCCTCCTCCTCCTCCTCCTCCTCCTCCTCCTCTCTCCTATCAGGCACCCACGTTGAGTCAGTGACCTCATCATCCCCTCCCTCCTCATCACTGGAGCAAACCTGGCAGTATGCTGCAGCAGGGGGAGCATGACTGCCAGATTGCTGTCCTTCTTGGGCACCCCCTCTGTCCGTGCTCATGTTACTGCCTTCATTGAGCTCAGTATCATCATCAGAGCCTTCCAAACGCTGGGCATCCTCCTGGAGCATGTACCCAACACTGTGGTCAAACAGTTCGAGGGAATCCTCAGGAGGACATGGTGGGGCTAGGGAAGGAGTCACTGATGACATTGAGCTGAGGGAAGAGGCCGCTGCTTTGCCAGACAAAGCACCCTGGGCATGGGTGAGAGAGGATGAGGAGGATGAGGACGGCTTGGTCATCCACTCGACCAAGTCTTCCGCATGTTGCGGCTCAACACGGCCAGCTGCCGAAAAAAAGGCCAAGCGTGTCCCATGGCCACGTGCTGATGAGGATGCACCGTCTCCACGACCAGCACTAGACACAGAGCCTGCTTGCCCTCTCTTATTGGCTTGTGACTGTCTGCCTCTCCTTCTTGGCCTTCCAGACATACTAATGGCCTGTAGCTGCACTAAGCTGGGATAGAACACCTGTAATTTTCTTCAGGTAGCTTTATATACTGTAACCAGACAAGCCTGCCTGTCAGTAGGAAGATAACAGGAACGGATCTAGCTGAACACTGTGAGCAGGACGTACTGCACTAAATGTATATAGCAGGAACGGATCTAGCTGAACACTGTGAGCAGGACGCACTGCACTGAATGTAAATAGCAGGAACGGATCTAGCTGAACACTGTGAGCAGGACGCACTGCACTGAATGTAAACAGCAGGAACGGATGTAGCTAAACACTGTGAGCAGGACGCACTGCACTGAATGTAAATAGCAGGAACGGATCTAGCTGAACACTGTGAGCAGGACGCACTGCACTGAATGTAAATAGCAGGAACGGATCTAGCTGAACACTGTGAGCAGCACGCACTGCACTGAATGTAAATAGCAGGAACGGATCTAGCTGAACACTGTGAGCAGGACGCACTGCACTGAATGTAAATAGCAGGAACGGATCTAGCTGAACACTGTGAGCAGGACGCACTGCACTAAATGTAAATACCAGGAACGGATCTAGCTGAACACTGTGAGCAGGACGCACTGCACTGAATGTAAATAGCAGCAACGGATCTAGCTGAACACTGTGAGCAGGACGCACTGCACTGAATGTAAATAGCAGGAACGGATCTAGCTGAACACTGTGAGCAGGACGCACTGCACTGAATGTAAACAGCAGGAACGGATGTAGCTAAACACTGTGAGCAGGACGCACTGCACTGAATGTAAATAGCAGGAACGGATCTAGCTGAACACTGTGAGCAGGACGCACTGCACTGAATGTAAATAACAGGAACGGATCTAGCTGAACACTGTGAGCAGGACACACTGTACTAAATGTAAATAGTCTAGCTGCCTGACCGTGGTACTAATAGGATCAAAAAGAACACCTGTAATTTTCTTCAGGTAGCTTTATATACTGTAACCAGACAAGCCTGCCTGTCAGTAGGAAGATAACAGGAACGGATCTAGCTGAACACTGTGAGCAGGACGTACTGCACTAAATGTATATAGCAGGAACGGATCTAGCTGAACACTGTGAGCAGGACGCACTGCACTGAATGTAAATAGCAGGAACGGATCTAGCTGAACACTGTGAGCAGGACGCACTGCACTGAATGTAAATAGCAGGAACGGATCTAGCTGAACACTGTGAGCAGGACGCACTGCACTGAATGTAAACAGCAGGAACGGATGTAGCTAAACACTGTGAGCAGGACGCACTGCACTGAATGTAAATAGCAGGAACGGATCTAGCTGAACACTGTGAGCAGGACGCACTGCACTGAATGTAAATAGCAGGAACGGATCTAGCTGAACACTGTGAGCAGCACGCACTGCACTGAATGTAAATAGCAGGAACGGATCTAGCTGAACACTGTGAGCAGGACGCACTGCACTGAATGTAAATAGCAGGAACGGATCTAGCTGAACACTGTGAGCAGGACGCACTGCACTAAATGTAAATACCAGGAACGGATCTAGCTGAACACTGTGAGCAGGACGCACTGCACTGAATGTAAATAGCAGGAACGGATCTAGCTGAACACTGTGAGCAGGACGCACTGCACTGAATGTAAATAGCAGGAACGGATCTAGCTGAACACTGTGAGCAGCACGCACTGCACTGAATGTAAATAGCAGGAACGGATCTAGCTGAACACTGTGAGCAGGAAGCACTGTACTGAATGTAAATAGCAGGAACGGATCTAGCTGAACACTGTGAGCAGGACACACTGCACTGAATGTAAATAGTCTAGATAGAAGATAACAGGAACGGATCTAGCTAAACTGAATACAGTGTATATATATATATGCAACACCTGGGATGCATATATATACACAATACACTGTAAGTGCAGCTAACTGACTGACTGTTCTGCCTAATCTATCTAACTCAAATCAAATGACACTGTCTCTCTCTCTCTCTATCGCTCAGCACACCGGAACACACACTACACAGGGCCGCCGTGCAGGCGGCCTTATATAGTGTGGGGTGTGTACTAAATCCCCTGAGCCATAATTGGCCAAAGCCACCCTGGCTTTGGCCAATTACAGCTCTCTCTACTGACGGCGCTGTGATTGGCCAAGCATGCGGGTCATAGTGCATGCTTGGCCAATCATCAGCCAGCAATGCACTGCGATGCCGCAGTGAATTATGGGCCGTGACGCGCCACACGAATTTGGCGCGAACGGCCCATATCGTTCGCAATTCGACGGACGGTCGAACAGCCGATGTTCGAGTCGAACATGGGTTCGACTCGAACACGAAGCTCATCCCTACTGGTGACATATATCTCTTGTTCTCTGTCACCCTGGGGGGGCCCCAATACAGTAGGAAGGGAGCTCACTGCAGAACATGTGAAAGGGTCCGTTGTGGGATCGTAGTAAAGAGGTAAAGGGCCCCAGGATAGATCTATCTATCTATCTATCTATCTATCTATCTATCTATCTATCTATCTATCTATCTATCTATCTATTTGCATTTTATATTGCCCCCCTATTTTTGTCCCTGTCCCCCCATGTGCCCCCCCTAAATATGAAAGCTGGAGACGCCACTGGTTCTTTCATATGACCCCTTCACAAATCTTGCTAAACTGTTTACCTTTCTAGACAAAGAACGTTCAAATTCCTACCCACAACTGGAAAGTAGGACATTTACACTTGGCAAAAGTGATTTGGTCTGTTCAGTAGCAGTCTCCGGAACCCCTGCATTCAGCCATTTGTAGTCCTGGGGTAGAGAAGTGGGCACATTATTTCGTTTGGGGAGGCACTGTACTCTAATGTGTCTCCATGATGCTTGGAATCACTGGTTTCTATTGACTCATGAATGGTGCAACATTCACTTTTTCTCATTTTCAAATCATTTATTTTGGGTTGATCCTTAAATGGGTGAAATAAACAACAGAGAAGCATGAGTTGGAATACACATGTAAATGTACAAATAAAATGCCTTTGAACTGCCAAATGACAAATGCTTTGCCTCTTAAAATATGATGCCAATCAGGCCTTATAGTTCAGGCTCGAGGGCTAGTTGTAAAATTCTGAGCATACAACCTGGTGTTCTGTCATCATGCTCTGACACCATTTTCTGGTCTTTCGATGAAAATTGATTGCAGCACCTGAACAGAGGCTCCGCAGCGGCAGAGGCGATCAGATCCTTCCTTCCTTGTGTGGTATGGAGCCGAGTGAGGGGAAGATGGCCCCCACTCGACTCCATACCATTGCAGGGCGGAAGCAACGTCAAAACGTCACTTCCTCCCATAGCTCTTAAAGGGATTTTTTGTTATTAATTTTTTCTTAAATGACATTTTTTTTTAATTGCATTTTAGTGTAAATATGAGATCTGAGGTCTTTTTGACCCCAGATCTCATATTTAAGAGGTCCTGCCATGCTTTTATACTATTACAAGGGATGTTTACATTCCCTGTAATAGGAATAAAAGTGACACATTTTTTTTTTTTTTAAAGAACAGTGTGAAAATAAAAATTAAAAATTAAAATAAATAAGAAAATAAATAAATAATTTTTAACACGCCCTGTCCCGCCGAGCTCGCTCACAGAAGTGAACACAGACGTGAGTAGCACCTACATATGTAAACGGTATTCAAACCACACATGTGAGGTATCTCTTACAATATAAAAAAAATTGGGCTAACTTTACTGTTGTCTTATTTTTTTATTAAAAAAGTATATTTTTAAAAAGTAAGTGCGCTTGTAAGACTGCTGCGCAAATACAGTGTGACAGAAAGTATTGCAACAACCGCCATTTTGCTCTCTAAGGTGTTAGAAAAAATATATACATGATGTTTGGGGGTTCAAAGTAATTTTCTAGCAAAAAAAAAAAACTGTTTTAAATCTCAAAACGAGGCTCTGTCCTTAAGTGGCTAAAAAATAAACGTTTTATTGGAGTATTGAAGAAGGGAGTTACATCCTTGGGCCCTCTGATTACTCCTGTATTGAATTGTATTGTAACTGTACTGTCTGCCCTCATGTTGTAAAGCGCTGCGCAAACTGTTGGCACTATATAAATCCTATATAATAATAATAATAATAATAGTGTGTAGACAGCTATAAATGCAGGCATTCCTATATTGGTAATTTTCGGGGCTGTGATGAGCCCCATACTATGATCTAATATGAAAATTGATGAATAAGGAAAAATTGACTTTGACGGCACGTATAAAAAAAATATAACAAATTTTAATAGCTCACATACATTGACTACATATAGTGTACACATTCAATAAAACTTTTGACTTTTTTTGACCTTTAGGAATGCGTAATCATTGAATATAGATACATCTGTAGCACTTACCCCCGAAAGAGCTGCTGGTTTAAATTGGGTCTTACCGCTCCTGCACTGTTTCACCATATCCGTCATAGGGGTCCCATTAAAGAGTTCTTTGTACAGTAGTAATTTCAGCTCCGACGTACAGTCTCTTTCTTGAATGCTTTATTTAAGAAAGATTCTTGCAATAGAGGGATGAAGGGTTTAGGGAGAATTAAGGTACCTTGAAATTGCAGATCACTCTCTTTGATCCAGAGGGCAACAGCATCCACAACTGGATTCGGCAACCACCGGACAGGCCTCTCTCACTGACCTAGCAGCCAATGTGATGCTCGGTCATAGTCTCTGCCAGAGAATTTAAGATTCAGTGTAACTGTTACACAATCCTCTACCACAGGATTGGGTAATTAGCGACTTGTTGCAATATCAAAGGCTTGATCACACAATACCAGTTCCCCTTTTCCAAACTTACGGTACTGTGTGGTATGTGATCCGGGATGCATCCTCCAACTGAGTCTCCAGGCTCTTCTAGAGGCACCGGCCTTACCGCGCGGCCCTCTCCTGAAAAGTCCTCCCCTGGATTTTCCAGTCGCTTGGCTTCTTCCCTCAGGCAAGACAGCACAGGACCATCCCTGAATCAGTAGGCCCCAAGACTTTTGGTTCTACCTTCAGTAGCTATGCCTCAGGCCAGCCGGCCCCGAGACTAACTTGACAGCAACGACACACCTTAGGCCAGGAGGGCAATCAGCTCGGAACTCCTTTGTGTCACGGGGTCTGTCTCTTAAGTACCCTCTCCCAGAATGCACAGCAGGCAGACCACACCCACTGACTTTTTTCCGGGCAAGTAGGTACTCAATACACCCAGCTTGTTGCAATTTCCAACCTTGACCAAAATAATAGGGCGCCATCTCCAGGCCAAGGGGAAAACCACACAACCAGCCAAGCTGAAACAGAACCAGAATTTATAATAATCGCAGTATGAGTTAAACTACAGCCTCAGAGAACATTTTTACTTATAGCGTCTGTATTAAAAATACCAGCGCTACACATCATATATCTTTTTTCAGACAGTACTGTTTCTACAATTATTCCTATATAGTGCCTCAGCACTTATGGCAATCAGGGTGCAGTATAGATGTGAGTATGGCTTTATTCATGATTATAATTGTCATAAATATATAGCAATTGTGTAAGCTAGTGTAGCCAAATATACATACCTTATCATTATTTTGAGTTACCTGATGTACCCCCATATCTCAACCTATATCCTGGGTGGCTATCCTGTTTTGCTTGAATGAATGAATGAGTAACTTGTATATCGCTACATATGCTAACTAAATCGCCTCAAGGTGCTTTACTGCCAGTATCCATCTGGGTCTTCAGAAGAGATAGGTCTTGAGCTTCTTCCTGAAGGCCAGATTTTTTTTTCTGAGCGGATGTCCACGGGAAGAGCGTTCCATTGCCGAGGTCTTTGGACTGCGAACCTTCGTTCGCCTTTTGATTTATAATGAGTCTTGGGGATATGGAGGAGGTTCTGATTAGTTGACCGGAGGGGGCGACCTAGGGTGTAGTGCTTAATTTTGTCACAGAGGTATTGCGGGGCTTTTCCTTGTGCACATTTGTGAGTGAGGCAGAGTGTCCTGAATGTAACCCGGTCCTTCACGGCTAGCCAATGGAGGGTCCTCAGGGACGGGGTGATTGATTCCCAGGGGTTTTTTCCAGTTACCGGTCTGACTGCTGTATTCTGGATGACTTTTAGACGTTAAATTTGGTACTTGGGAAGTCCTAGATAGAGGAAATTTGTGTAGTCGAGTCGGGAATTGATAATTGTTCGAACTACTGCTGCTGTATCTCCTTCCGCGATGAAGGGGATGAATCTACACAATAAGCGAAGAAGGTAGTGGGATCTGCTGACTACTGATCCTATTTGTGCATCCATTGTCATGTCTGAGTCAAAGATGACTCCGAGTCTTTTGTCTTTAGTGCTGGGGGTGATGGGTTGTCCGAGGATGGTGAGTGGTGTGGACGTCATGCCAGAGTTTTTGTTTCGGCATGCATAGAGAAAGAGGGAGTTCTGTTTTGGATCCGTTGAGTTTGAGGGAGAAGCTTGGGGTGGAGTCCTGTGGTATCCCTCTCCCCTTCCATCAGGAGAAGAGCCTTTGGTCAGTAGCAGTGCTCCATCAGTGGGGGGCGAGTGCTAAGACGCTTCTCAACACCAATTTAGGTGAGTTCATATAATATAATACACATATATGGATATGCATAAATATACACTATGTATCTAAATGCTTATATCATATCCTAATTATAATCTATCCCCTCAAACAGAGACATAGAAGCTCCTGAAGAAGCGACAAACTAGGGCGCGAAACATGTTGAGCAATTTTTAACTCTTCTAAGACCGTTGAACACCCCAATAGTGCAAGCCGTATCCAAGTGTGGGTTTTTCCGATGTATATCAAGTACAACCCCACAGGATGTATACAAGCAGCTTGGGTTGATCAATATGTTCCTCTATTTTGTACTCCTTACTTTAATGTTTTTAATTGAATGTGTACACTATATGTAGTCAATGTATGTGAACTATTAAAATTTGTTATATTTTTCTATACGTGCCGTTAAAGTCCATTTTTCCTTATCCATCAATTTTCTATATTAGGATGTGGCACTTTGTTACTCGGGGGGTTTTGATTGCCACCCCAGGGCATAGCAATCAAATTTTCTCCATGACCTAATATGCGCTGCATTGCACTTCTTTTTTCTTTTTTTTTTCCATGAAAGTGGAGTTACCCTTTAAATCCTATAATTCTAGATTGTAAGCTCTAACGAGCTTTTATTCAAGCTTTTTCCATGAAAGTGTAGTTACCCTTTAAATCCTATAATTCTAGATTGTAAGCTCTAACAAGCTTTTATTCAAGCTTTTTCCATGAAAGTGGAGTTACCCTTTAAATCCTATAATTGTAGCTCTATCGAGCTTTTATTCCTCCAATATTGAATTGTATTGTAACTGTACTGTCTGCCCTCACGTTGTAAAGGGCTGTGCAAACTGTTAGCGCTATATAAATCCTGTATAATAATAATAATAATAATAGTGTGTAGCCAGCTATAAATGCAGGCATTCCTATATTGGTAATTTCGAGCTGTGATGAGCTATTATATTGCCCCATATAATGATCTAATATGTAGTTGCATTACACTTCTTTTTTTTTTTTTAATAGATTATTACTAAGACAATATAAAATAGTATACGATCAAATAAAAGCGGCTCCTGATCCCTGAAGCTTGCACTCAGTATCACAACAACAGGACACGCCAATGCTCCGTGTTCTGATTTCAGCCAAAAGGGGAATTGTGGCTTTAAGCATTTGTTACAGCTGGAGTTTTATTGTATTTTTTTTTTTTATTTTTTTTTTCCCTTTTATTATTATTATATAAGACAAAAGGCACACAGCAGCTTTAGAGCCTCTCCGATTGGGGGGCTGAGACAGAGGAGAGAAGAGCATGATTGATAGAGTTGTGGTTGGCTTGTAAAGGGCAGCCGGGAGTGCAAAGAAATAATCAGGAGAAAGGGCGTCCTATGCAGGCTTTCTCAGAGGGGAAAAATGAATCCAGCACCTCTGCATTATTAAGTTGTCAGACAGGTCTGATGATGAAAATCTGAAGGTCAGGCATAACAAGAGCCACCTTATGGGCAGGTCGTAACCTTTCTGGAAGTGCTACACTCATGTTTATCTGCACCCAGCCCTTATCAACTATTTTTTTTTTTTTTTATTTGATAAGAAGATTGGGGAGCAGGGAAGAGCGTGTATCTGCTTTGTACACAAGCAATACCCATAATATGCAGAACTGGAAAAAAAAAAAGAAAAAGAAAAAAAGAACAGATTTGCACAATACCGTTTAACGGCGCGGAGTCATAAGCCAATTGGAAATGTCAGAGACCCCTGGGAAATAGTTGCGACTGAAGGAACTCCAGATAGAAGACCTTATATTTTATATATGAGCAACCACGTATGATGGTTCTTGTGTGACATTTTATTTGTTTCCATAACGAGTGGAGCTTTGGGACCTATGGAAGCATCTCAATCGCAGATGCTACTTGCTATAGCTTTTGAGCTTAGTATGGGATACAAAGATAACGTACTTGCCTTTAAAGCAGACCTGCAAGCTAACAGTATTAATACGTGATGGAAGTGGATACAATCTAATATATTTAAAATATAAATGTAAATAATAATTCAATAGATGACATTTCCAAAAACGTGAGCCAGAAGTTTTTTTTTGGCTTTTGATTTTTTTTTTTTACATTTTTGGATCACGTTTTTGGAATTATCATCTATTGAATTATTAAATCATTAATATTGCGTTATCACTTTTTTATTGCATTGTCGCTTTGGAAAGATTTGCACTTTATATATTGAGTAAGCGCCACATTATTTACATTAATGTTTATCACTGTGTGGGAACACTGGTTTCGTGTCGGCAGCCACTCATTGACTCATCCGCATTTGGTTTGCGCATTAGTCATTTATTAACCACTTCAGCCCCGGAAGGATTTACCCCCTTCCTGACCAGAGCACTTTTTGCAATGCGTCTCTTTAACTGACAATTGCGCGGTCGTGCGACGTTGTACCCAAACAAAATTAGGGGGAAAAAAAAAAGGCCCGATATGTATTCTTCTACATATTTTTGGTAAAAAAAAAAAATTGCAATAAGCGTATATTGATTGGTTTGCTCAAAATCTATAGCGTCTACAAAATAGGGGATAGTTTTATGGCATTTTTATTTATTTATTTTTTTATTAGTAATGGCGGCAATCTGAGATTTTTATCATGGACTGCGACATTATGGCGGACACATCGGACACTTTTGACACTATTTTGGGACCATTGTCATTTATACAGCGATCAGTGCTATAAAAGTGCATTGATTACTGTGTACATGACACTGGCAGGGAAGGGGTTGACCACTAGGGGGCGATGAAGGGGTTAAGTGTGTCCTAGGGAGTGATTCTAACTGTGGGGGGGGGGCTACATCTCACATGACACTGATGACTGCCCTCGATGACAGAGAGCAGTGATCTCTGTCCTGTCACTAGGCAGAATGGGGGAAATGCTTTGTTTTGTCACACGCCCGCAACACCGCTTCTTAAAGGGGACGTACCTGTACGCCCTTTTGCCCAACCAGTGCCATTATGCCGACGTATATCGGCGTGCGCTGGTCGGCAAGTGGTTAATGATCTAATATATTTGCCATAAAATTGTTTAAAAAAAAATTGGAAAATTCTCTTTTTTTTTTTAAAGTAATTGTGCCTCGTATGGTCCTATGTGCCTTCTACTAATTTAACAATGCTGGCCTTGGGATGCATTCAGAGGATAGTTTACATTATTGCAATGTGACAAAGATGTTCTTGTATATGTTGCTTGAGGTGATTGTAGCCATATTAGTGCACTTGCCACAGAAACAATCTAGTACTGTCCTTGATGCTTTTTTTTATTTGCACTAACATACAATTTTTCGGGAAAAGCTTTCAGGTTTTTTTTTTTCTTTCCTTAGAGATTGTCTTTTTTTTTTTACATTCTGCTAAAACTTTGTGAATTAGTACTGCTTGGACTTTGAAATAGGAGACATATTCTTGTCTGAAAGCTTGTCCTGAAAAACTTTATAGTGCAATTTAAAAAAGTATCATCGATTGTCCTTGTATATGTTTAAGCTCCTCGCAGATTTTGCAGCACATCTCGCTCGCCCTGATGCTCGGTTACAATTGGGAGATTCCAGTGGAAGTTGCAGCAAACAAGGAACTGTTTTTGCAAAACTCAAAAAAATTGAATATAAAAAAAAAAAATATCCATCTCTGGATTGGATGGAGAGTGTGAAGACATCTAAAAAAAGCTCAGCTACTAATTGCCACATCATTTATGTAGTTATTTATTACATGTAGTTATATAGCACACAGTCAATGTTATGCAGCACTTTACATATTTATTATATGTTCACGTCACTCCCTGCCTCATAGAGCTTTCAGTCTAAGGTTCCTAAGTCATATTCACACAATACATACATATACTAGGGGCCAATTTAGACAGGAGCCAATAAACCTACCAGCATGTCTTTGGAGTGTGGGAGGAAACCCTTGGGGCATTATTCCACCCCACCCCCATTGTTGCTGACAACATAGTCCCTGCCACTGACACAGACAATGGGCACTATTCCTTCCACTGACACAGACAATGGGCACTATTCCTTCCACTGATACCAATGATGGGGCACTACTTCCCCCACTGATCCCAATGATGGGGCACTATTCCCCCCACTGATCCCAATGATGGAGCACTATTCCACCCACTGATATCAATGATGGAGTACTATTCTCCCCACTGATACCAATGATGGGGCACTATCCCCCCCCTGATACCAATGATGGGGCACTATTCCCCCCCCCTGATACCAATGATGGGGCACTATTCCCCCCACTGATCCCAATGATGGAGCACTATTCCCCCCACTGATACCAATGATGGAGCACTATTCCCCCCACTGATCCCAATGATGGAGCACTATTCCCCCCACTATTCCCAATGATGGAGCACTATTCCCCCCACTGATACCAATGATGGGGCACTATTCCCCCCACTGATACCAATGATGGGGCACTATTCCCCCCACTGATACCAATGATGGGGCACTATTCCCCCCACTGATCCCAATGATGGAGCACTATTCCACCCACTGATACCAATGATGGGGCACTATTCCATCCACTGATACCAATGATGGGCACTATTCCCCCCACTGATACCAATGATGGGGCACTATTCCCCCCACTGATACCAATGATGGGCACTATTCCTCCCACTGATACCAATGATGGGCCGCTATTCCTCCCACTGATCCCAATGATGGAGCACTATTCCACCCACTGATACCAATGATGGGGCACTATTCCTTCCACTGATACCAATGATGGGGCACTATCCCCCCCCCTGATACCAATGATGGGGCACTATTCCCCCCACTGATACCAATGATGGAGCACTATTCCCCCCACTGATACCAATGATGGGCACTATTCCTCCCACTGATACCAATGATGGGCACTATTCCCCCCACTGATACCAATGATGGAGCACTACTCCCCCCCTGATACCAATGATGGGGCACTATTCCCCCCACTGATCCCAATGATGGAGCACTATTCCCCCCACTGATACCAATGATGGGCACTATTCCTCCCACTGATACCAATGATGGAGCACTACTCCCCCCACTGATACCAATGATGGAGCACTACTCCCCCCACTGATACCAATGATGGGGCACTATTCCTCCCACTGATACCAATGATGGGCCGCTATTCCTCCCACTGATCCCAATGATGGAGCGCTATTCCTCCCACTGATACCAATGATGGGGCACTATTCCTCCCACTGATTCCAATGATGGAGCACTATTCCCCCCACTGATACCAATGATGGGGCACTATTCCCCCCACTGATCCCAATGATGGAGCACTATTCCCCCCACTGATCCCAATGATGGAGCACTATTCCCCCCACTGATACCAATGATGGGCACTATTCCTCCCACTGATACCAATGATGGGCACTATTCCCCCCACTGATACCAATGATGGAGCACTACTCCCCCCCTGATACCAATGATGGGGCACTATTCCCCCCACTGATCCCAATGATGGAGCACTATTCCCCCCACTGATACCAATGATGGGCACTATTCCTCCCACTGATACCAATGATGGAGCACTACTCCCCCCACTGATACCAATGATGGAGCACTACTCCCCCCACTGATACCAATGATGGGGCACTATTCCCCCACTGATTCCAATGATGGGCCACTATTCCCCCCATTGACACCAATGATGGGGCACTATTCCTCCCACTGATACCAATGATGAGGCACTATTCCTCCCACTGATCCCAATGATGGAGCACTATTCCTCCCACTGATACCAATGATGGGGCACTATTCCTCCCATTGATCCCAATGATGGGGCACTATTCCTCCTACTGATCCCAATGATGGAGCACTATTCCACCCACTATTACCAATGATGGGGCACTATTCCTCCAACTGATTCCAACAATGGGGCACTAATTCTTCCACTAATACCAATGATGGGACACTATTCCCCCCATTATTACCAATGATGGGACACTATTCCTTCAAGTGATACCAATGATGGGGCACTATTCCTTCAACTGATTTCAATGATGGGGCACTATTCTCCCCATTGACACCAATGATGGGGCACTCTTCCTTCCACTGATACCAATGATAGAGCACTATTCCTCCCACTGATATTAATGATGGGGAACTATTCCTCCCACTGATACAAATTAAGGGGCACTATTCCTTCCACTGATACCAATGAAGGGGCACTATTCCTCCCACTGATCCCAATGATGGGGCACTATTCCTCCCATTGATGCCAATGACGGGGCACTATTCCTCCCACTGATATCAATGATGGGGCATTATTCCTCCCATTGATGCCAATGATGGGATACTATTACTCCGCCTAATACCAATGACTGGGCATTGTTTACTCCCACTGACACCAGGGCAGTTTCTTCTCCTACTGGCCCCAGTCTGGCCCCCCTCAAGTTTGAAAGACAGTAAAGTAGCCCTTTTCTTAGAAAGTTTAGAGACTCCTGATTTAGATCATAAAGAGACAGGGTGACCAATCAGTCTGGCTATGCACATTATGCCATGCCATGGTATAACCCCTTGACATTTTTTAACATTGACCAATTGGTATTAACCAGTTAATAATGTTCTGTAAACCTTATTGACTAGTTGCACATTATATAAGATTGGCATATCGTTGTTTGACAAGAGTGATACGATTTCACTATTATTTTTAATTTTACATTCACAAATCACTAACTTATTGCACAGTTATTTACAGCACAATAAATAGGGGACAGGCATAACAATCTGCATAGAAAATGTGTACAATAATAAAGATAAGAGAAAAAATAGATAAAATAAAATGTATTGTCATTGTAAAAAATAAATTTACAATGAAATTTAATTTCAAATTGCAATGAAATTTCAAGTACAGGAAGAGATCAATCTTACCAACCACCAAAATGCTGGGGTACCTAAACAACACTAATATTGAGGAAATAAGGGACACTCATTGCATTCTCCATAGAAACTGTATACAATAATAAAGATAAGATAGATAAGATAAGATTTATTGTCATTGTAAAAAAATAATAATTTTACAATGAAATTTAATTTCAAATTACAAAGAAATTTCAAGCCCAGGAAGAGAAAAATCTTACAAACCACCAAAACTCTGGGGTATATAAACAACATTAGCATTGGGGATAATAAAACCTATATTAATACAGAATTTCTTAGATTGTAAGCTCTAATGAGCAGGGCCCTCTGATTCCTATTGTATTAAAGTGTATTGTATTTATACTGTCTACCCTCAAGTTGTAAAGCGCTACGTAAGCTGTTGGCGCTATATAAATCCTGTATAATAATAATAATAATAATAATTAATATTATATTACCCCTATTCATTTTTATTATTTTTTTTTTTTTACTTTTTCATTTCTTTTGATTTATACCATACTATACCATGTATGTATTCAACCTGACTTTCAATAAATGTTTAGTGTGAAAAAAAAAAAAAAAAGGATTGGGGAAATAAGGCACACTCATTACATTGTCCATAGAAAACGTATACAATAATAGAAATAAGGAATGAGATAGATAAGATAACATTTACTGTCATTGTGTAAAAATAATTTTACTATAAAAATTAATTTCAATTTACAAAGAAAATTCAAGTACAGGAAGAGAACAATCTTACCAGCCACCAAAATGCTGGGGTACCTAAACAACACTAAGATTGAGCAAATAAGGGACACTCATTACATTCTCCATAGAAAATGTATACAATAATAAAAAATAAGAGATAAGATAAGATTTATTTGTCATTGTATAAAAAAATAATTTTACAATGAAATTTAATTTTAAATTACAAAAAAATGTCAAGCCCAGGAAGAGAAAAATCTTACCAACCATCAAAATTATTTTCAGGTGAAAGTTAATTTCAAATTACAAAGAGAGTTCAAGTACAGGAAGAGAACAATCGTACCAACCTCCAAAATGCTGGGGTACCTAAATGACACTAGGATTGGGGCAATAGCAGTAGATAAAAATAAGAGTAATAATTGCATGATATTTTTACTTTTAACCATACTTGGGAATAAATAACCTTTTTTTCATGAAAATTATTTCGTATTTTGCTATAATCATTCAACATTTGTGTTTATACAGAAAGGGTGCCTATTTTAGGCATAGCGTAATCTCTTCCAGCTCCAACCTTCCCGATTCAGCCGGTAACCTTACAATCTTGTCATGAATAGAATCCTTTAGACACTAACTTGGAACAGCGGAAAGGTATAAAATATGGGAGCCACCAGATTAATATCTTTGTTATCATTCAAGACAGGCTCCAGTAGTCACAGTGAAATGACTCAGTAAACTGACATACTGAGTTTTAGCTATTTCCATGTATAGCACAGTGGGGGTCATTTAAAGATCGTAAGTCTCGGCTGCGAAATGGGGCTGAAAATATGCTGCCGTTGCTAACAGCGCAGTAAGCTGTGAAGGTTCCCCGATGTGATCTTTGCCTATCTGGGTTTATTAATCAGAATCCTGTTAGTTTGTTAGACTTACCCCTATGAGACTCTGTCTAGAATACCGCTTATTCTTAACAATGTACACTTCACATCAAGAGGGAGAAGCCTCTTCTTGGAAAAAGTGATTTTAGCCAACCGGGAGTTGATGATACTATTTAAACTTATTTATGTGCATCTTATTCTATGATTGTTGGAGTTACTGTGGTAAGAAGGGTTTTATGATTTTTTTTTTTATTAATATTGTTATTATTATTATATGGGATTTATATAGCGCCAACAATTTTCACAGCGCTTTACAACATGAGGGCAGACACAATACAATTCAATACAGGAGGAATCAGAGGCCCCTGCTCGTTAGAGCTTACAATCTAATGCCCCGTACACACGGTCGGACTTTGTTCGGACATTCCGACAACAAAATCCTAGGATTTTTTCCGTTGGATGTTGGCTCAAACTTGTCTTGCATACACACGGTCACACAAAGTTGTCGGAAAATCCGATCGTTCTGAACGCGGTGACGTAAAATACGTACGTCAGGACTATAAACGGGGCAGTGGCCAATAGCTTTCATCTCTTTATTTATTCTGAGCATGCGTGGCACTTTGTCCGTCGGATTTGTGTACACACGATCGGAATTTCCGACAACGGATTTTGTTGTCGGAAAATTTTATCTCCTGCTCTCCAACTTTGTGTGTCGGAAAATCCGATGGAAAATGTCCAATGGAGCCCACACACGGTCGAAATTTCCGACAACACGCTCCGATCGGACATTTTCCATCGGAAAATCCGACCGTGTGTACGGGGCATAAGAGGGGGGCTAAGGCAGGCCATAGACGGTGTGGAATTCTTGCCTGCAACTGCGGGATTACATTTTTGGCTTTATTACCGCTTTAAATTGGAGGCATATTACAGGATGAATGACACATTGGGGTTGATTTACTAACACTGGAGAGTGCTACATCTGGTGCAGATCTGCATAGAAACCAATCAGCTTCCAAGTTTTTTGTCCAAGCTTAACTGAACAACCTGAAGTTAGAAACTGATTGGCTACTATGCACAGCTACACCAGATTTTGCACCCCTTAGGCCGGGTTCACACTGATACGACATGAAGGTCAGACGACTTCCGCTACGACTTTACCCTACGACTTCATGTCCGACTTCCATGCGACTTCAATGAACGGGATCCGACTTTGATCCGACAATACCAGGTCCTTTGAGTCTGGTATGGATTTTAAGGCAAACCCCCATGCTAAAATGTAAAAAAAAAGCCAGTGCGGGGTCCTCCCAAAATCTATGCAAGAGCCTTATCCGAGCATGAAGCCCAGCAGCTCAGGAAGGGGGGTGAGCTCCCCCCTCCTGGACCATACCAGGCCACATGCCCTCAACATGATAAAGGTACAAAAAAGGTGTCCACTGCCCCCACCTATAACTGGCCATTGCAGCAACCAGCATTGGAAGGCAACATATGATATAAACAAGGCCAAGGATAAATCCAAGGAAATCTTTAAGCTTACTCACCGACCAGCCCGTGGACAACTGAATCAACCTATCTAAAAGTATGCATTAAAAACATTGGTTTAGTCTGCACAAATTTGCAAGTACATGCGTAAGCTACAGAGCCCCGCCAAGGCACCCCAGTATTATCTGTAGTTCTATCACTATTTGGAGAGTGACTCCACAATGGAAGCACATGCATTCTGATGGATAGATGGAGGGCAGATGGACTGAAGGGAACCCACCCCTTCTTGAAGGTACAGGGGGCACACTGAACACCCAGCACATAGCACAATGGCTGCAAAGGTGTCAGAGCGTTGCCTGACCAATATAACAGTAATATAAAAAAGGTGTCCACTGCCCCCCCCCTATAACTGGCCATTGCAGCAACCAGCATTGGAAGGCAACATATGATATAAACATGGGCAAGGATAAATCCAAGGAAAACTCCAAGCTTACTTACCGACCAGCACGCGGACAACCGAATCAACCAGTATGCGTTAAAAACAGGATTTTGGTCTGCACACATTTGCAAATACATGTGTAAGCTACAGAGCCCCGCCAAGGCACCCTTTTATCTGTAGTCATCAACATGACAAATGGCCTGGTATGGAATTGGAGGGGGGGGACCCCGCGCCATTAAAAAAAAAAATTTGGGCGTTGGGTTCCCCTTCAAGATCCTCAGAGCACAAGTTGCCAAAATCTGACTTGTGTTGGACCAGTTAAGATGCCTCTCATAGGGAACCATTGATTTATACAACTCATGCGACATGAGCTCCCAAAGTCAGAGTGTATGTAGTACCAGTGTGAACCCGGCCTTAGTGTGTCTGTAGGTTCATTTATTTCTCAATGATCCTACTTACACAATTATGTTGGTCTATCCATCTACCAATCTATCTTTTGATCTATCTATCTACAACAAATCTGTCTTTCTATCCGTCCATCTATCCATCTATCTACAATCCATCCACCCACCTAGCCACCCATTATTTATCTATCTAGCTACAGTAAAACCTTGGATTGAGAGAAACTTGGTTTGAAAACGTTTTGCAAGGCAAGCTAAATTTTTCTATGAATTTTGACTTAAAAACAAGCAATGTCTTGATATACAAGTAGAGTCACATCACAACTGAGTATAAAAAAGAAGGGAGGTGCCTCTAATGCCCCGTACACACGGTCGGACTTTGTTCGGACATTCCGACAACAAAATCCTAGGATTTTTTCCGACGGATGTTGGCTCAAACTTGTCTTGCATACACACGGTCACACAAAGTTGTCGGAAAATCCGATCATTCTGAACGCGGTGACGTAAAACACGTACGTCGGGACTATAAACGGGGCAGTGGCCAATAGCTTTCATCGGATTTTGTTGTCGGAAAATTTTATCTCCTGCTCTCCAACTTTGTGTGTCGGAAAATCCGATGGAAAATGTCCGATGGAGCCCACACACGGTCGGAATTTCCGACAACACGCTCCGATCGGACATTGTCCATCGGAAAATCCGACCGTGTGTACGGGGCATAAGTGTAGCAATATGGTTACGTTTAATGAAGGTACAAGATTTGATCATCAGCCATGTGAGTTACTAAATGTTGTACCTTCATTAAATCTAACCATATTGCTACACTTAGAGGGGCCTCTCTTCTCTTTTATACTCTGTAGCTCCTGCTGGATTTTGCTTCTAATCCCCTTGTGGAGGCTTCCATTTGTGGATGGACATTTTATGATCGCACAACCTTAAAATCAATCACATTGCTATAATATTTTTATATGGACTATAAACTGAAGGACTTATAAATACATGGTTGTGGAATCATTGGAGTTTCCCATTATTTCTTATGGGGAAATTTGCTTTGATATACAAGTGCTTTGGATTACAAGCATGTTTCCAGAACAAATTATGCTCTTAATCCAAGGTTTTAATGTATCTATCTATCTATCTATCTATCTATCTATCTATCTATCTATCTATCTATCTATCTATCTATCTATCTATCTATCTATCTATCTATCTATCTAAATTTATAAAATATTTTCTTTCTGTAACATTCAAATAATTTACATCTTCATTTTTTGCTACATGAGGCCATTTTTTCTTGTCAATAAAACTAACATGTTTATTATCATTTTTTCACATTCTTACCTATAAATATATACAATGCTTTCATCAGAAAGAAACTCACACAAGAGACAAATCCCGGGGATTCTTCCAGATAGAATACATGAAGGCAAGTTGCTCTCCTGGCATTTTCAAACGGCTTCTTTTTATTTTTCCCACAACACATGAAGAAACATATTTTACCTTCTTTTTAACTGTAGTTTGGCTGGCATAAGCAATAGACAAGTGTTGTGCAATGATTATCAAATCAGTATTAAAGCCAAAACTAAAAATGTAATATATAGCAGCTTACCAATCATTAGATGTGGTGGCTGCATCCATTTTCTTATGCCCCGTACACACGGTCAGACATTGATCTGACATTCCGACAACAAAATCCATGGATTTTTTCCAACGGATGTTGGCTCAAACTTGTCTTGCATACACACGGTCACACAAAGTTGTTGGAAAATCCGATCGTTCTGAACGCGGTGACGTAAAACACGTACGTTGGGACTATAAACGGGGCAGTAGCCAATAGCTTTCATCTCTTTATTTATTCTGAGCATGCGTGGCACTTTGTGCGTCGGATTTGTGTACACATGATCAGAATTTCCGACAACGGATTTGTTGTCGGAAAATTTTATATCCTGCTCTCAAACTTTGTGTGTTGGAAATTCCTATGGAAAATGTGTGATGGAGCCCACACACGGTCGGAATTTCTGACAACAAGGTTCTATCACACATTTTCCGTGGGAAAATCCAACCGTGTGTACGGGGCATAAGGCTTTTTCCCCCTTTGTGATGATGACCTGGTGATCTGGCCAGCAACACACCTCATGTATTAGTGAGACACATTTCTGGAGGAATGAGCATAGGAGGCAAAGCAGACTGCACCAATCTCAGTCTTGGAGAGGGGAGTGTTAAATGTATTCACAGATTAGATACATCAATAAATTAACGCCAAATTCCAGCTCACACATAATCAGTTACAGAAAACAATTCATTTTTCCATTTGTGATAAAGGTTTTGCATGAATAAATAGAAACTGATCATTGTAAGCACCCCTGCCAGTGTTTAATAGTTTGTCTCATCCATGTATACTGATACATTCTGCTGGAGAGTCTGTGCTGTGAAAAATAGACTTGATGGCTGGATAACCAGATGAAAAAAGAAAGAAAGAAAAAAAAAATGAATGCCGCCATCACATCTAAGAAATGGTAAAAAATGGTAATAAATGTTTGCTTTTGAGTTTAATACTGCTTTAAAGTGGAGTTCCACCCAAAAGTAGAAGCTCCGCTTATTTGCCGCCCCCCCGCAGGTGCCACATTTGGCACCTTTCGGGGGAGCGGATAGTGAGATTGCATGGAAGTTCCTTCCCCCGCCGTCGGGCCATTCAGAAAGTGCAGTGCGCTTCGAGCATGTGCAGTAGGAAACCGACTGTGAAGCAGCAAGGCTTCACTAAAAGTTTCCCTTACAGGCAATGGTTGCGGCAACACCCAAGAGCTGATGGAAACGTCGGCTGAGGTGCCAACATCGCTGAATTCCAGGACATGTAAGTGTCCTAATATTAAAAGTCAGCAGCTACAGTTTGTGTTTTTAGCTAAACTCTGCTTTAAAGCCCATCTTCGGCCTTCAGTTCCTGCCACCCCAGTCCTTCTCCCCAATGCCAAACCCCCAGGGGGGTGTGTCCATGAAAGCCTTGGGTCACAGGAAAGGTGTGACTGACACTGGTCATCAACCTTGGGAGGTGGAGGAGCACGTGAATGGAAGCACTGGAGTAAAAAGAGAGTTGTTGTTGTTGTTCAGTCATTTAGTCATGTCTGACTCTTTGTGACCTCATGGACCATAGTGCGCCAGGCTTTTCTGTTCTCCACTGCCTCCCGGAGCTTGCTTAATTTCATGTTTTGTTGTTTTCATGATGCTATCTATCCATCTTGTTCTTTGTTGTCTTCTTCTCATTTTTCCTTCCATGTTTCCCAGCATCAGGGTGTTTTCCAATGAGTCCTTTCTTCGCGTTAGGTGGCCACAGTATTCGAGTTTCAACTTCAGGATCTGTCTTTCCAGTGAATATTCACGGTTGATTTCCTTCAAGATTGACTGGTTTGATCTCCTTGCTGTCCAAGGGACTTTCAAGAGTTTTCTCCAACACCATAAAGCTTCAATTCTTCGGCGTTCAGCCTTCCTTATTGTCCAACTTTCACAGCCATAGGTTACTACTGGGAATACCATAGCTTTGGCTATACAGCACTTTGTCAGTAGGGTGATGTCTCTACTTTTTCAAATGTTGTCTAAGTTTACCATTGCTTTCCTTCAAAGAAGAAAGTGTCTCTTAATTTCATGGCTACAGTCAACATCTGTCGTGATCTCTGAGCCTAGTAAGATACAATCTGTCATTGTTCCCAATTCCTGCTCCTTCTATTTGCCAAGGAGTGATGGGACTGGTTGCCATGATATTATTTTTCTTAATGTTCAATTTCAGGCCAGCTTTTGCACTCTCCTCTTTCACCTATGTAAGGAGACTCTTTAATTCATCTTCACTTTCTGCCATTAGTGTGATATCGCCAACATATCTCAGGTTGTTCATATTTCTCCAGTCGATCTTAATTCCGTGTTGTGATTCGTCAATCCTGGCATTTTGCATGATATACATCCTTTCTCAGTTTTGAACCTGTCTGTTGTTCCATGTCCTGTTCTTACTGTTCTAACTTCTAAAATAAGAGATTTATCAAATTTGGTATTGGAGCTTGGGGACTCTAATAAACACACCACCTTCCTTAAATATGACAAATAAGTGTATGCCCAAAGAGCAAAAATGGAGTTTTTAGGTGCAAGAAAATCAATCAAATACAAATTTACAAAAAATATAGAATTTTTATTACATAGATAGTATAAAACAATTTATAAAATTCGGGCCATATCAACCCATTGGTCAAAGTACAAAATCGAGATTGCCTCTACATGTTTCACCACAAACGTGGCTTCTTCTGGAGCTTTTGTAGGACCTTGTTTGCTATAATAAATATCCATTTTTTTTATTTAAACAAATTTTTTCCTCAGTTTAGACTGATATGTATTCTTGTACGTATTTTTGGTAAAAAAAAAATCGCAATAGGCGTATATTGATTAAGTTATTGAAAAGTTATAGCGTCTACAACATAGAGGATAGATTTATAGCATTTTTATTATTTTTTTTTTTTTACTAGTAATGGCGGCGATCTGCGATTTTTATCGTGACTGCGATATTGCGGCGGACATATCGGACACTTTTGACACATTTTTTGGACCATTCACATTTATACAGTGATCCGTGCTAAAAAAAAATGCACTGATTTATGTATAAATGTGACTGGCATGGAAGGGTTTATCACTAGGGGGCGATCAAGGGGTTAATTATGTTTCCTAGGGAGTGATTCTAACTGTAGGGGGAGGGGACTCACAAGGGGAGGAGACTGATCGGTGTTCCTCTGTACTGAGAACACACCATCGGTCTCCTCTCCCCTGACAGGACGTAGATCTGTGTGTTTACACACACAGATCCACAGTCCTGCTCTGTTACCGGGCAATCGCGGGTGCCCGGCGGACATCGCGGCTGTGGGGCACGTGCATCGGGTCCCCAGTGACGCAGCGTGTGCCAGTGCCGCCGGCAGCGCGCACGCACCCCCTGGTGGGCCGAGAAGGCGAGGACGTCATATGACGCCCTCCTAGAACGAGAGCCACGCCACCTGGCCGTCATATGACAGCCGGCGGTGGGAAGCGGTTAACCAGTGAAGATCAAAAAAACTTTTTTCAATCTATGACAAGGGATTAACCCTTTTAGACAGGATATGGAGCCTCACTGGTAACATGGTGAATGGCCATTCCCTTGTGATGGATTGAAAAAAAGTTTTTTTGATCTTCACTGGTTAAAGAGGTTTCATATTGACTCTGAACTAAGGAACAGTGGCAAATTGAAAAGGGAAGTGCCCAGATGGCACAAATACCCTGAAATTTGCCGGCACTAGAGGAAGTTTGAATTCGGGAAAGGATATGAATATTGATCGATCAATTTGCAAAACTTCTTAAGATATTAGGCGTGACTATAGGGAAATCATTCTTCTCTTCTCTCATTTTTTGTGGAACAGACGTTCCCCATTGAATCCCTTGATGGGTCTAGGGGATCATTTGGAACCGAGATCACTTTGAAAGGTGGTAATATACTAAAAAACAAGGTCCTATCAAAGCTCCAGAAGAAGCCACGTTTGTGGTGAAACATGTAGAGGCAATCACACTTTTGTACTTTGACCAATGGGTTGATATGGCCCGAATTTTATAAATTGTTTTATACTATCTATGTAAAAAAAATTCTATATTTTTTGTAAATTCGATTTTGATTGATTTTCTTGCACCTTAAAACTCAATTTTTTTGCTCTTTGGGCATACACTTTTTTGTTCTAAAATAAGAGAGTAAATAGGGCTAAAAGATGAACATTTTTTTTACACAGAATTGGGAGGATTTAAAAAGGAGAAAAAATACTGGAGTTCTGATTTAAATTATTAATGGCGCATTTCACCTGGGTGGGTATTCCTAATATGCCATGAATTTTTTAGAATAGAATAGAACGCATGAAGGTAAAAAAAACCTTCAGTTTTTAGAACCACTTTAAATCGGATCATACTTGTAACCCTGTCCCTTAGAGATCCTCACCTGCCCAGCATGGCACAGCTTTTCCCATAAAATACTCCAAATTCTGCATTGTGGTAATCATGCAGGCAAAGCCTTAATTCTTTGCTAAAGAATGGAGGCTAGGCCTCCAGACCTCCAGGGCCGGATTTGCCACAAGGCCACCGAGGCCAGGCCTCGGGGCAGCAGTGGTGCAGGGGCGGCGCCGCTCCTGCGGCGACTTCGAGGCCGCCCCCCCCCTTTCGGGCTGCTCGTTAAAGTTGATTAAGGGCACTGGTGCCCTTAGAAAAGATGGCCGCGAGCCACCCACTACTGCGCATGCGCAGTTCCAAAGCGGCCGGGCTCGGGAAAGCTCGTATGCGCTCGGCCGGGCGGCGCATGCGCAGTAGCGTGATTGCGCCTCCCGGCGCCATTTTTGAAAAGATTAAGAAGTAATGTCAGCGGTGTGGTGGCGGGGGGAGAGAGATGACATCTCTCATTGCCAGCACCACTGTTCCGCTCTGGTGGCAGACAGGCAGCGTGGCAAGTGAGTCGTGACATTAACATTTGGTGGCAGCGTGGCATGTGACATCAACATCTGGTGGCAGCGTTGCAAGTGACATCAACATCTGGTGGCAGCGTGGCAAGCCACATCTCCATCTGGTGGCAGTGTGGCAAGTGACGTCTCCATCTGGTGGCAGCATGGCAAGTGACATCCCCATCTGGTGGCAGCGTGGCAAGTGACATCCCCATCTGGTGGCAGCGTGGCAAGTGACATCAACATCTGGTGGCAGTGTGGCAAGTGACATCAACATCTGTTGGCAGCGTGGCAAGTGACATCTCCATCTGGTGGCAGTGTAGCAAGTGACGTCTCCATCTGGTGGCAGCATGGCAAGTGACATCCCCATCTGGTGGCAGCATGGCAAGTGACATCAACATCTGGTGGCAGCGTGGCAAGTGACATCAACATCTGTTGGCAGCGTGGCAAGTGACATCTCCATCTGGTGGCAGTGTAGCAAGTGACGTCTCCATCTGGTGGCAGCGTGGCAAGTGACATCAACATCTGGTGGCAGCGTGGCAAGTGACATCAACATCTGGTGGCAGCGTGGCAAGTGACATCAACATCTGTTGGCAGCGTGGCAAGTGACATCTCCATCTGGTGGCAGTGTAGCAAGTGACGTCTCCATCTGGTGGCAGCATGGCAAGTGACATCCCCATCTGGTGGCAGCATGGCAAGTGACATCCCCATCTGGTGGCAGGCAGAGTGGCAAGTGACATCTCCATCTGGTGGCAGCCAGGCAGTGTGGCAAGTGACATCTCCATCTGGTGGCAGCATGGCAAGTGACATCCCCATCTGGTGGCAGGCAGAGTGGCAAGTGACATCTCCATCTGGTGGCAGCGTGGCAAGTGACATCTCCATCTGGTGGCAGCGTGGCAAGTGACACCTCCATCTGGTGGCAGCGTGGCAAGTGACATCCCCATCTGGTGGCAGGCAGCGTGGCAAGTGACATCTCCATCTGGTGGCAGCGAGGCAGTGTGGCAAGTGACATCCCCATGTGGTGGCAGCATGGCAAGTGACATCTCCATCTGGTGGCAGGCATAGTGGCAAGTGACAAGCGATGGTGGCAAGTGACACGCTCAGGGCTCCCAATGATCCTGCATTATGGTGAGTTGAACTATTTCATTTTACATTACAATGTAATGATAGAAATAATGTGTTTCAATCATCCTGACACCATACCAACCATGGTGCCGGGGATGATTGAAGCACTAACACCAGCCATTGCCTTGAAAATTTACCTGCGAAAAATCGTTACCCCTCACGCTTACCCTGAAGTATTTTTAGTCTGTACAATTAAAGCCAGTTATTTTCAGTGTTCTCGTGTATGGAGATATGTTTTTAATTGATCTATTGTAGCAGTCATCGATAAAGGACGAGAATGGTGGTGTGTGTGTGGGGGGGGGGGCGGCATTGAAGGACCCGGCCTTGGGGCGGCAAAGGGAGTAAATCCGGGCCTGCAGACCTCCATGCTAAAGCTACATGCAGCTCATACAGCATTTAGAGCTAATGCAGCAGTAAGTGAAGGAAATAGTTTTGATTAGCTTGGTCCAAACAAACTATTTAACCGCTTCTGGACCACCCCATACTGTACTGCCGCAGGGTGGCCCTCCTGTGCAAAATCATGTACCTGTACGTGAATTCATGCACAGGGTCTGGGGCTCGTGCGCCTATGGTGAACTACGGTGATTGGACACAGCAGGAGCCAATAAGCGGGTCCGGCTGACGTGATGTCCACCGGGACCCCCTGATTGTTCTAAGGAGAGGCAGAACTCCGGTCTGCCTATGTAAACAAGGCAGACCACCGTTCTGCTAGAGGGGAAAATGGGGATCTTGTGTTTCTGCTAAGCAGAAACACGCATCTCTGTCTTCCCCCAGTACAAGCACCTCCCCCACAGTTAGCTAACACGCCCTAGGGATTGCTGATGTTAACCCCTTCCCTGCTAGTGTCATTTGTACAGTGATGGTGCATATTTTCAGCACTGATCACTGTATTGGTGTCACTGGTCCCCAGAAAGTGTTACTCAGTGTCAGATTTGTCAATGTCAAAGTCACGCTAAAAATTGCTGATCGCCGCCATTACTAGTAAAAAATAAATTAAATAAAAATTCCATAAATATATCCCATAGTTGTAGACGCTATAACTTTTGCGCAAACCAATCAATATATAATTATTGGGGTTTTTTTTACCAAAAATATGTAGCAGAATACATATTGGCCTAAATTCATGAAGAAATTAGATTTTTTACATTTTTTATAGGATATGTATTACAGCAGAAAGTAAAAAATATTGTTCTTTCTTTTTCAAAATTGTCGGTCGTTTTTTGTTTATAGCGCAAAAAAAAAAAAACACAGAGGGGATCAAATACCACCAAAAGAAAGCTCTATTTGTGGGAAAAAAGGACGTCAATTTTATTTATATACAGCGTCACACGACCGCGCAACTGTCAGTTACAGCAACGCAGTGCCATATAGAAAAAAATAGCCTGGTCATGAAGGGGGTAAAGGTCATGAAGGGGGTAAAACCTTCCCGGGCTGAAGTGGTTTAAGTGTTAAGAAAACCTGAAGATCATCTTTAAATCCTGTTACAGTCAACATTAAATATCTGCCTGTACAGACAGCATTAATTATGACAAACACAGCTGTCCAGCCCCCTCATAAACAAAGAGAAGTACTTAGGATTTTTAGGTGGCACTGATGGGCACTGATAGGTGGCACTGATGGCATACCTTCCAAAATTTTGAGATAGGAAAGAGGGGCTCCTACTAGCAAATGTATGTAGGCATAGAACACGCTCCCTGCCACACCCTCTTAAACAAGAATTAACCAAAAAACACCCACAAGGACTTTTTTTTACCACTGCTATTCCTTTATATTGGCTTTTAAAATTTACAAATACAGCAATTTAGAAATTGGATGAAAGGTTTAGCACTGGGATAAAAAAAGTGCATTTTATATACAGTGGAACCTTGGTTTACGAGTAACGTGGTTAACGAACGCTTTGAAAGACAAGCAACTTTTTAAAATTCTGACTCGGTTTGCGAGTGTTGTCTCGCAAAACGAGCAGAATTTAAGCTAATGAGTGGTGCAATACCGCATTTGACCAGAGGTGCGGGGGCGCCGAGAACACTCGGAGCGGTTCGGAGCCGTTGGGATCGACTCGGAAATACTCGGAAACACTCGGAAATACTCCTTTCCCGAGTGTTTCCGAGCTGTCCCCGAGTTTTTCCGAGGCTCTTCGGCGCCCCCCAACCCACCTCTGGCCACATGCAGTATTGCATGTAATAGAAGTCAATGCGGAAACCAATTATCTTCCTTTCCATTGACTTCTATGGGGAAACTCGCTTTGATATGCGAGTGATTTAGATTACAAGCATTCTCCTGGAACGGATTATGCTCGTATTCCAAGGTTCCACTGTACAACTATATAGATCAGACCAAAATGAGGGACAAATGAGGAGCAAAGAGGGACAGAAGGACGTTGCTCCAAATCAGGGACAGTCCCTCGAAATCAGAGACAGTTGGGAGCTATGCTGATGTGGCAGTAATGGGCACTATTAGGTGGCACTGATAGGCACTGATAGGCAGCACTGATGATGAGGCACTGATTGGCAGCACTGATGGGCACTGATAGGTGGCACTGATGGGCACTGATATGTGGCACTGGTGGGCGCTGATAGATGGCAGTGATTACCAGGACATGTGGGCACTTAGGGGACTCATGTCCCTCTAATCCCTCTAACAAAAGCTGCACGTTTTTTTTCCTTCATGCTGTCAGCGTGAAGAAAAAAATAAACCTGCTAGCCGGCATCTGTTTATTTCCGTGATCAGCTGTCATTGGCTGACAGCTGATCACATTGTAAAGGGCCTGCTGTGATTGGCCCTTTACCCGATCTCTGATCAGCCGAGTCACATAGACTCGGGGATCACAGAGCACACCGCCCGGGAAGCGCGAGATCGGGGGGACATCCATGTACGCCTCCCCCCGGCAATTTCAGCCCACGCTGTCGCCTTCTTTCGGCTATAGCGCAGGCAGCAAGTGGTTAAACGCATCTCTTTGCATTAATGTATTTTTTGTTCTCTCTTCCTATGATTAATAGGGGCATAGCGAATATCTGACATCTAAATGATTGTTTTGATTCTTTATGCTGTGAACGGCATGTATAAGACAGAATTCAAAACGAGAGAGAGAGAGAAGGCAGATCAACGTTACAACAAAAATTAAATTCACTGTGACAGAAGAATATATTCTAGTGACAGAGCTTATTTTTGAATTAAGTGATTAAACTAGACAGTTTCAGATGAGCGTCCCCCCCCCACCCCCCCATAGAGAAAGCGCAGGTGTGCAATGTGCAGGATTTCATGTCCTACAAATATTTTTTTTTAGTGTCCCGAGGGAGGAAGAGACCGGGCCACTAAGTGCATGACCTGGTGAGTTAGGAAGGTTAGCAACCATGATGTCAAAAATAACATCGGCACAGCAGTAAGAATAAGAAGAGTATCATTTATGTGAGGTCCAAGAAGTAAAAAAAAAAAAAATTGGCAGGCTTTCATTTTTGGTAAACAGTGCTTTTGTGTGAAACTAGAGTGGGTGAGTTTCCAGCTGTTAAATGGTTGTTTTTATAATATTCTTTTCATATCACTGTTTCCTTAGATTAACCTTGAAATATTAAAGCTTTTTTCATTTTCTAAATACAGCTGTATAACAAAAGATAAAAAATGAATCTATCTGCAAAAGCGGGATGAGCGAATAAGGACCAGAACTCTTTTGTTTTTGCAATTTATCAGTGTGTAGGTTTTGGACGATGAGGTTATGCTTTAAAATATATTTTAAATTTATTCTCTTAACTATTAGAAAAAATAAATGTAAAAGTGTTACTAAACCCAGGAGCCTGCATTCGCTATATCTGGTCTCCCACAGTACACGGAACATGGAAATGCAATTATTTTAGTAAATATAAACTGTTAAATACCTTTTCTCATCAGCAGTAAAGCGCCTTGCAAAAGTATTCACCCCCCTTGGTATTTTTCGCGTTTTGTTGCCTCACAACCTGGAATTAACATGGATTGTTTGAGGATTTGCATCATTTAATTTACAGAACACGCCCACAACTTTGAAGATTTTTTTTTTTATTGTGAAGCAAACAACAAATAGGACAAAATAACGGAAAAAGTCAATGTGCATAACTATTCACCCCCCCTAAAGTCAATACTTTGTAGAGCCACCTTTTGCAGCTATCACAGCTCCAAGTCGCTTTGGATAAGTCTCTATGAGCTTGCCACATCTTACCACTGGGATTTTTGCCCATTCCTCCTTGCAAAACTGCTCCAGCTCCTTCAAGTTGGATGGTTTGCACTTGTGAACAGCAATCTTTAAGTTTGACCACAGATTTCTATTGGATTGAGGTCTGGGCTTTGACTAGGCCATTCCAACAAATTTACATGTTTCCCCTTAAACCAATCAAGTGTTGCTTTAGCATTGTGTTTGGGGTCATTGTCCTGCTGGAAGGTGAACCTCCGTCCTAGCCTCAAATCACACACAGAGTGGTACAGGTTTTGCTCAAGAATATCCCTGTATTTAGCATCATCCATCTTTCCCTCAACTCTGACTAGTTTCCCAGTCCTGACTGCTGAAAAACATCCCCACAGCATGATGCTGCCACCACCATGTTTCACTGTGTGGATGGTGTTCTTTGGGTGATGTGATGTGTTGGGTTTGCGCCAGACATAGCATTTTCTTTGATGGCCAAAAAGTTAAATTTTAGTCTCATCAGATCAGAGCATCTTCCTCCATACATTTTGGGAGTCTCCCACATGCCTTTTTGCAAACTCAAAACGTGCCATTTTGTTTTTTGATGAAAGTAATGGCTTTCTTCTGGCCACTCTGCCATAAAGCCCAACTCTATTGAGTAGTTGTTGGTATTCAAGTTAAAACAAACCGCCCCTACTTAATCTACCACCACTGCGCCTCGGATAAAAAATGCTAGCAAAAATAGAGCTGCCACTTTAAAGATTGGGAAATGTAAGTGGTGTTTTTATCTTTTACTATAACTATATAGTGACTAAAAAGAAAACAAAAAAAAAGGAAAAAAACAGTAATGCTAACCTAAGACAGAATTGTCTAAAATATTGTGTGAATATTGTAATGAACAATTAAATCACCATGTGACAAGTGAGATTTATAAGTGAATAAATCTAAAAAAAAAGTCTATAAATTGATGTACAAAGAAAGTCCTTGAATAGTTGTGTCTTCTTATTTACTTCCACCACACCAAAGTGTTTAGTGATCCCACTCCCTTAAGAAATGCACTCACCGACTCCAAATGCCTATACTTGCGTGCAAGGCTCAAACGCTTTTATAACCACACAGAAAGCGTTAAATCGGCAGACCAAAATTCAATAGTGTGTGTAGAAATCGTTCTTCCCACCAGAACAACGCTCGGCGCTCTCCTCTCCGCTCTCCCTGAGCTTACCTTCCAGTCTGAAGGCTGATTGTGGCTGTTTTCTTTTTAGTCACTATATAGTTATAGTAAAAGGATAAAAACACCACTTACAACTCTATGGAGCGTACGGCCTATTGTCGCCCTATGTACAGATACTCCAGTCTCTGCTGTGGAACTCTGCAGCTCCTCCAGGGTTACCTTAGGGCTCTGTGCTGCCTCTCTGATTAATGCCCTCCTTGCCCGGTCTGTGAGTTTTGGTGTGCGGCCGTCTCTTGGCAGGTTGGCTGTTGTGCCATGTTCTTTCCATTTGGTTATGATAGATTTGATGGTGCTCCTAGGGATCATCAAAGATTTGGATATTTTTTTATAACCTAACCCTGACTTGTACTTCTCAACAACATTGTCCCTTACTTGTTTGGAGAGTTCCTTGGTGTTCATGGCAGTGTTTGGTTAGTGGTGCCTCTTGCTTAGGTGTTGCAGCCTCTGGGGCCTTTCAAAAAGGTGTGTGTATGTAATGACAGATCATGTGACACTTAGATTGCACACAGGTGGACATCATTTCACTAATTATGTGACTTCTGAAGGTAATTGGTTGCACCAGAGCTTTTTATGGGCTTCATAACAAAGGGGGTGAGTACATACACACATGCCAATTATCAGTTTTTTATTTCTGAAAAATAGTTTTATGTATATATTTTTCTAATTTTACTTCACCAACTTAGACTATTGTGTTCTGATCCATCACAAATAATTCAGATTAAAAAAAAACCATTGAACTAAAGGCTGTAATGTAACAAAATAGGTGAAAAGCCAAGGTGGGTGAATACTTTTGCAAGGCACTGTAGCAGTCTTGTGACTTCTACCAGTGTCTGGTTAAAGCTTGTAGGAGGGGTTTTCATTCTCTTCTGACTGTGCTATGAGGCTGCAGGACCCCTAACCCTCTGTCTGGACAGTGCTGATTGGCCCTGTGCTGATCACATGCACTCTCCCAAGAAAAAAAAAGAAACTCTAGCAATACACACCAAACTGAGCATGTGCAGAGTGCCTGCAAGACTCTATACTATCAGGAGATGGGTTTGGGACTGTGGAAGAAGCAGTGGCGTACTAAGTGGGAGGTGGGCCGCCCCTGGTGCCACACACTGGGGGGGTGTCAGGCCGGTGCCCCCCCTCCGCGACTGAAGCGGACTAGCAGAGATAGCGGGCGGTGACAGTCACATGGAGAGACTGGCGAGCTGCAGTGGCTTTGCAGGAGGGGGGGTGCGAGCCGCACCCGAGTGACATCCGTCGGCACACCTGGGACCTGGCCGCAACAATTCCCTTCTCTCGTGGCTGCGATCAGTCTCGGCTCGGCTGTCTCATACAGCCGAGCAGAGGTGAAACCACCTCCCCCTCTTCCTTTATGTTTACACATGGGGAAGGGACCCGACCAGTGCTACGCATGTTCCGCCTGATCATCTGAGGACTGAGGTACATTATGGGTCTGAAGGGGGGGTCTGCACTGTAGGGGGGTCTGCATTGTAGGAGGGTCTGGACTGTAGGGGGGGTCTGTATTGTAGAGGGGTGTCTGTATTGTAGGGGGGTCTGTACTGTAGGGGGGTCTGCACTGTAGGGGGGGTCTGCACTGTAGGGGGGAGTCTGTATTGTAGAGGGGGGTCTGTATTGTAGGGGGGTCTGCACTGTAGAGGGGTTTGTATTGTAGAGGGGGATCTGCACTGTAGGGTGGGGCTGGACTGTAAGGGGGGGTCTGTATTGTAGGGGGGTCTGCACTGTAGGGGGGTCTGTTTTGTAGGGGGTCTGTATTGTAGGGGGGTCTGCACTGTAGGGAGGGGATCTGTACTGTAGGCAGGGGGTCTGCACTGTAGGGGGGTCTGTACTGAATGGGGGGTCTGCACTGTAGGGGGTCTGTGTAACATGCAGGGGGTCCAGTTGCAGGGTGTGTGGGTAACATACAGGTGTCCAGAGCTATGGGGATCTGTGTCATGTAAAGGGGTCCAGAGGTGCTGGGTGCTGTGTAATGTAAAGGGGTCCAGAGGTGCAGGGTGCTGTGTAATTTAAAGGGGTCTGGAGGTGCAGGGGGCTGTGTAATATAAAGGGGTCCAGAGATGCAGGGTGCTGTGTAATGTAAAGGGGCCCAGAGGTGCAAGGGCTGTGTAATGTAAAAGGGTCCAGAGGTGCAGGGTGCTGTGTAATGTAAAGGAGTCCAGAGATGCAAGGGCTGTGTAATGTAAAGGGGTCCAGAGGTGCAAGGGCTGTGTAATGTAAAGGGGTTCAGAGGTGCAGGGTGCTGTGTAATGTAAAGGGGTCCAGAGGTGCAGGGTGCTGTGTAATGTAAAGGGGTCCAGAGGTGCAGGGTGCTGTGCAATTTAAAGGGGTCCAGAGGTGCAGGGTGCTGTGTAATGTAAAGGGGTCCAGAGTTGCAGGGTGCTGTGTAATGTAAAGGGCTCCAGAGGTGTAAGGTGCTGTGTAATGTAAAGGGGTCTAGAGGTGCAGGGTGCAGTGTAATGTAAAGGGGTCCAGAGGTACAAGGGCTGTGTAATGTAAAGGGGTTCAGAGGTGCGGGGTGCTGTTTAATGTAAAGGGGTCCAGAGGTGCAGGGTGCTGTGTAATGTAAAGGGGTCCAGAGGTGCAGTTGTGGAAAGGGGGTACACAGTAGTGACAAAGAGATATTGAAGGATGCAGAGGTATGCAGGGGGCACAGTGGGGTGTTTTTACATTTTAAGGTGGGGGGTGCCAGATATAGGATCCGCCCCGGGTGCCAAATGCTCTAGGTACACCCCAGGGAAGAAGGGGAGGATCAGAGAAGACAGGATCAAACTGCCTTTTACAAAATGCAGAGGATTAACCCCTTACGTTTCACAGTGAGTATAACAAGCATGAAGCTATGAAATCTAAAGGTCCATTCACACTAATTATTTATGGTACTTTTAAAGGGTAAGTTTACCTTTACAGAAAATCTGTAAGGTGAGCTTACACTGGTGGACCCCCTCCCAACCCCTGGTCCCGCTGTATCTGAGGCTGATGATCAGCCAATAGGAGACATCGGGTTGCTTCACCGGTCCAGGGATTTGAAATCCTTGTGGCTTAATCTTCTAAACGTACCTCATATAGAAGGCATTCTAATTGGTCGGCGCCGCCACATGGATTGTGCTGACCAGTCAGAACCTGCCTTGCCCGTCCTGTCAGCCGGGGAGAAGAAGAGAGAAAGGCGGGGGGACCCCAAATCCCCGGACCTGTAAAGCGACTACACAATATCTTCTAGCGGGTGATCGCCGGCCTCAGGTACAGCGGGATCAGGGGAAGGGGGAGGGGGGGGGTCCAGTGTAAGTTCACCTTACAGATTTTCTGTAAAGGTGAACTTACACTTTAACCACTTTCAGACTGCCCGCCCACAATGTACTTCAAACGGGCGGCCCATGCAGGTAAAGCGACATACCCGTACATCGCTGCCTGCTTTCGGGTTAAGGGTGTGCGCATGCATGCCTTCCACCAACACCCGCTGTGATTGTACACAGCGGGAGTCTGTCAGCAGCTTGGACTTGCTGATCGGCTGTGTCCAATCACAGCCCAGAGCCCTGTGCTGACAAACAACACATGACTCTGTATAGAGGGAATGATCTCTCTGTTTCTTATCCCTGCAAAACAGGCAGTAGAAAGAAAGTGATCTTTAGTAAAAAGCAGCACATAATACACACATTAACACATTGTTAGGCACAAAGTTAACCCCCTGATCACCCTAGATGTTAACCCCTTCCCAGCCAGTGGCATTGGTACAGTTACGGATTAAAAATAAAATGCAGCGCTTTTAAAATATAGAAAGGCCTTCAAAAATGTCCATATAAATCAAAGGTATAAAGAGCACCTCAGGTGTATGTCTAATATTCTCCCATAAGTGGTGAAAAGATCCTTCATCAACACCACAGCACACGGGGCTTCTTATTCTCAGGTATGGACCACCAAATTATAAGTGGTCAACAGCACTCAATCAGCCACCAGACACGGCTCAATCGTGGCTCAATGGCTCAATCGTGGTCTCCCTTCTTGGATAATCTCTCAAGAGGTGAGATCACCATACATGTATGTCAAAAGGGAGAACAAAACCGTCTCATGATGTATGTGAAAACACTTCAATGGTTATTGAAATATTCTGGATTACTTACAAAGTATATGATCAAATTATTATTATTATTATTACTATACAGGATTTATATATCGCCAACAGTTTGCAAAGCACTTTCAAGCATGTCATCAACATCCTATAGAAGTTTCCAACCAACAAGATGGCCGCGGTCCTCGTGCGCAGTGATGTCACGCATCCAATGTGTTCCGTCATAAGCAGACTTCATCAGGGACACCCGGTTTGTGCTAGCTGCTTTTTTCAGTTGAATTGCATTACCTTAAAGTGGTTGTAGGCCCCATTTATGAAATTTGACCTAAGCACATATATCTGTATGTTTACTTATCACTCTCCAAAGCTCTAAGTGCTGTTTCACTCTGCTGCTCCGTTCCTCTGTTATCAGCAGAATCACTTCTGACAAGCTCTCCAACACACGAGATAACAGCAGCTGAAAGTTTGTGTCGAGGAGGGTACTTAGAGGGAGATAAGCAGAGAGCTTATCTATTCAGACTACAGCTCTGCATGTTCCTTCGTTCCTCTGCCTATGTGGAGGGGGGGGGGGTGTCCATTTGCTCCAATTAGCTCTCACACAGTGTAAGTCCAGACTCCCCACCTACTGCTGAAAGAGGAAGAAAGATTACTAACATGATCTGCACTTTCCAAAGAGTGTATAAAGGAAAAGACAGCAGATATACATTTAAAACGTATGTAGGGAGATTTGTTTTATCTCTGTGTATCATCTGAGGCTGTTCACTTCACTGGGTATAGGAGAGGGTTTACATCCACTTTAAGTGCAGGTGGATTGTTTATATATTCAGTAACAGCATATATTATTATCACTGATCACTGTATTAGTGTCACTGTTGATGTCAGTGGCAGTTAGTCAGTCCCCCCCCCCCAGTGTTAGTGTCAGATTCCCCGCCACACTATAAGGCCTCATGCACAGAAGCTGCTAAAATAACGTTATGAAAACGCCAGTATCTTTGCAGTGATTTTTTTAAACTTTTTTCAGCTTTTTTCAGCGTTTTTGCAATAGCGTTTTTTAGCGTTTTTGAGCGTTTTTCCGCGTTAGCGTTTTTTAGCTGTTTTTTTTTTTCAAAATTTTTTTTTTTTTTTCGATGGATCAAAAACGTTAAAAAACGTTGGTGAATGGCGTTTTTCAGCATTTTTCAGCGTTTTTCAGCGTTTTTCAGCGTTAGAGCGTTTTTACAGCTGAAAAACGTCTCTCAGAACCCACTGGTCCTGGGTTTTTTTTTACAGCTTAAAAACGCCTATGCCACTTGCAGCTCAAAAAAGCCTAGGTGGGCATGAAGCCATAGACTAACATAGACAGGCCTTTTTAAGTTGCAAAAAAAGCTCAAAAAAGCACCTGTAAAAACGTCCGTGTGCATGAGGACTAACAGTCCCACTATAAGTCGCTGATCACCGCCATTACTAGCATTTAAAAAAAAAAATCTAATATATATCGCATAGTTTTGTAGACGCTATAACTTTCAAACAAACCAATCAATATATATACTTATTGGGATTTTTTTTTTTCCAAAGATATGTAGTAGAATACATTTTGTCTAAAATGTATGAAGAAATGTGATTTTTTTACATTTTTTGTTGCATATGTTTTATAGCAAAAAATAAAAAATATTGTTTTTTTTTTCAAAGTTTTCTGTCTTTTTTTGTTTATATCTTAAAAAATGCAAAACCCAGTGGTGATCAAATATCACTAAAAAGAAAGCCCTATTTGCGTGAAAAAAATGATATAAATTTAATTTGGGTACAGGGTTGCATGACCGCACAATTGCCAGTTAAATTAGTGCAGTGCTTAATAGCAAAAACTGGCCTGGTCATGAACGGGGTAAAACCTTCCAGAGTTCAAATAGTTAAAGGAGAAGTAGGACCAAGGCCACTTAGTTCTGCACTCATGTGACCCATTTTCAGCTGGCAGCGGGCTAAAGTCAGCTGACGGCTGACATCATTAAGCTGGTCCAAGATCTGAAAATGTCCCGACTTTACAGTCCACCCAGATACCTGGACTGGCAGCTGGCTCAGCCTCTCAGTGAGCCAACTGCTCCCGCCCCCTCCACAGCCCAGATCTCCAGTGAGTGCTGGAGGGGCAGAACAGAGAGCAAGTGACTGACAGTCACCCGCTCTCTGCTCCCCGAAGACCAAGAACTGAGCAATCAGCAGTCTTTGATCGCTCAGTTCTCTTTCCTAGAATCGTCAGGGGGCAGATGCAGTGTTGGACCAATGCTACATACACTTAGGTGAGTATATATGATTTTTTTACATTCCACAGAGAGCAGACAATTTACAGTGCTTTACATATATTAAAAATTCACACCAGTCCCTGCTCACAAGGTGCTTACAATTTAAGGTCTCTACCTAGGGCAGCAACAAAGGGGGGCAGGAGGGTCATCTGCCCCTGGTGCAAAGAACTAATGTGAGAAAGGAGGGTGCTGCCTGATGAGTTCCCGCTACTACAGCTAGGATAGGTAATTTGAAGGGGAATTTGTGCAAGTAGGGTTATTTTAGCGTAGCACTACCCCTGGCTTTCATCCAGAGACAAGGAACAGTCTTTGATCTTGTTTTTTTTTTAATGTTTTATTAGGGGAGTAATAACTTGGTTGGGGAATAGAAATTATGGAATGCAGAACATGATAGCAACAGAATTGGGGGCAACTTCCTCCCTATGTAATACTCCAATTGATTCTTCTCCTTGGCAGCTAACAGTCTCTGTTAGAAAAGCAAGAGCCCTTTAAAGGCTAGGAACCCTCAGTCCCTTTAGGAAGTAGCAAAAAGTGTTGTAAACTGCATCTTGGACTACCTCCAACTCCCAGCTCTACCAAATGCAGGAAATTACAGCCCACCCGGCTGCTTCTTCACCAGTCTACCCAACTAACTCTCCAGAGATCTCCCAGGGCAAGGTTAAGGAAGATTTAAGCACACCGCTATTTTCCCGAGAGACCTGCTACGTGTGTCAGTCTCTAGCCTTGTAAGTATCAGTCTGTGCTATAGTACTCACACTGTCTTCCTTGCTCCCGCTGCCTCTCAGGAAAGACTCCCTCCGAACTCCCAGGCCAGCACCTGAGCTCCAGCCTTAGGCAGAGTACCCCCCCCCCCCCTTGCTTCAAGGGCCACCGACAGTCCCCTCAGCACTCCATCTCCATCTTCCACCCGACTTCCTTGGCAGCATGACCCATTCATATTTAAGGGTTGGCTTAGCCCCATGCCAGGCCTACTGCCTGGGGATTGGCTAAACTCCCCTACGTATGCAGAACAACCCTCCTAGCCTCTACCCTCCAGGGGGAGGCATCAGAGAGTTGTCTGTATGAGGCATCCAGGCCTGAACTAAAGTAAACCCATGACCCAATTAAAGACCCACAGGTTTAAGCATGAGTCAGAAACATACATTTTCCTGTACTAACACTAGTAGCACACTAGAGGGTGCTACATTAGTGGGGGATGTTTGTTCTAGGAGGTATGAACTGGGAGAGGGGTGGATTAGGGGCCAAAGTCTTGTGCTCGGCGAGGGGATTTCTATTGGGAGGAGGGAAAATTTTTGCATTTTTGTTTGGGAAATGTATGGTTAGGGGGGTGAGCATGCAGATTAGTGCTGTTTGTTTGCGGGGGAGGTATTTTTGCTGAGACTTGATGCTCACACATCATTTGGAAGGGGGGGACAGTTTGTCATCTATACCCTGGGCACTAGATGACCTTGTCCCGGCACTGTCCTTACGTCACATGCATACACATATTTATGCCGACTTAGACAGAAGCTTATTAACCTACCAGCATGTCTTTGTAGTGTGAGAGGAAACCAAAGCACATCCACACAAGCACATGGCAAACTCCAGAATTGGTGAGCTCCATTCTAAGCACCCCTGTCAGTAGTTAATGGTTTGTCTCAACCCTTTAACTGCCATTTTGCTGGACAGCTTGACCTGTTAATGGAAGCTGGAAAAAAAAAGACTCACTGGCTGGATATCCCATTACCCTGGTACCAAAAAACGCAACATGGCTCTGGACAATTTAAACAACTTTTGCCCAATATCTAACTTACCCTTCCTTGTCAAGATTCTTTGATATCTCAGTTACATGATCGCCTCACTTTAAATAACCTATTTGAACCCCTCCAATCTGGTCTTCGTCAACTGCAAAAAAAAAGCTCCTCTGCTGCCACTTCCAGGGATGTCTCCTCCTACTTCCTCTAGGATGTTCAGGAGGAAGTAGGAGTAGACATCGCTGGAAGTGGCAGCAGAGCAGCTTTTTGTGTTTTGGGGAATTCTTATGACAACCATTTTGGGGAGACTGGTCAATGCTTGAAGACCCTCTGAAGTTCTAAAGGCCCTGGCTGGGTGTGGAGCCACAAGCGCTTTTTTACCTTTTGTAGTTAGAGGTCTATGTGAGTTGGTTAGAGAGGCTTTCAGCTTTTGGTGGTGGTGTTGATAAGCAGAATTACAAGTCAGGGTGGTGGATAGTGGAGATACTCACCAGGAACATCAATATATGTCACTTGTGACAGTTACACAGTAATCAGTGCATTTTTATAGCACTGATCACTGTATAAATGTGATCAGGTTGTGTAACCATAAAATGTCCATCCACAAATGGAAGCCTCCACAAGGGGATTAGAAGCAAAATCCAGCAGGGGCTACAGGGGCTACAGAGTATAAAGAGAAGAGAGGCACCTCTAACTGTAGCAATATGGTTACATTTAAGGAGGGTACAACATTTAGCAACTCACATGGTTGATGATTAACCACTTCAGCCCCGGAAGTATTTACCCCCTTCCTGACCAGGCCCTTTTTTGCTATACAGCACTGCATCGCTTTAACTGACAATTGCGTGGTTGTGCGATGCTGTACCCAAATAATGTCCTTTTTTTCCTAACAAATAGAGCTTTCTTTTGGTGGTATTTGATCACCTCTGCAGTTTTTATTTTTTGCGCTATAAACAAAAAAAGAGCGACAATTTAAAAAAAAAAGCAATACTTTTTACTTTTTGCTTTAATAAATATCCCCCAAAAAATATAAAAAAAACAAATTTCTTCCTCAGTTTAGGCCAATATGTATTTTTCTACATATTTTTGGTAAAACAATTGCAATAAGTGTATATTGATTGGTTTGCACAAAAGTTATAGCGTCTACAAAATAGGGGATAGATTTATGGCATTTTTAGTATGATTTTTTTTTTATTATTAGTAATGGCGGTGATCTGCGATTTTTATTGTGATGTTAAACACTAGGTTGGCGATCAAGGGGTTAAGTGTGTTCCCTCAGCGTGTTCTAACTGTAGGGGGGATGGGCTCACTGGAACATGACAGAGATCACTGCTTCCGATCACTGGGAGCAGTAGATCCCTGTCATGTTGCTAGGCAGAACAGGAAAAATGCCTTGTTTGCCTCTCCGTGCCACGATCGCGGGCCACCGGCAAACACCGAGTCCGCGGAACCAGTGGGCATGCTCCCGTGCGTGCGCCCGCTAGCTGCCAATGACAGAGTGACAAATGGGTAAGTCGTTTTGGACACCTGCATACCTCCCAACATTTTGAGATGGGAATGAGAGACATCTACTAACAAATGTATGTAGGCATAGCACACGCCCCCCTGCCACACCCCCTTAAAGGAGAATTAACGAAAAAAAAAGGTTAATTAAATTCACAAGGACTTTTTTTTATCACTACTATTCCTTTATATTTGCTTTTAAAATGTACAAATGCAGCAATTTAGAAATTAAATGAAAGGTTTAGCACTGAGAAACACTTTTTGAAAGATAAAAAGTTCATTTTATATACAACTATATAGATCAGACCAAAATGAGGGACAAATGAGGAGGAAAGAGGGACAGAGGGACATTGCACCAAATCAGGGACACTTGGGAGCTATGCACCCGTGCCCCTTTGCCGATGTATATTGGCGTGAACCAGTCGGCAAGTGGTTATTTGCAACTGACCCTTATGCTGCGTACACACGAGTGGACTTTTCGACCGGACTGGTCCGACGGTCTATCCGACGGACTTTCAACAAACTTTCCGAACAAACGGACTTGCCTACACACGATCACACCAAAGTCCAACGGATTCGTACGTGATGACGTACAACGGACTAAAATAAGGAAGTTGATAGCCAATAGCTGCCCTAGCGTCGGTTTTCGTCCTTCGGTTCTAGCATACAGATGAGCGGACTTTTCGACCGGACTCGAGTCCGTCGGAAAGATTTGAAATATGTTCCAAATCTAAAGTCTGTCAGATTCTCGACCGAAAAAGTCTGCTGCAGGTCCGATGAAGCCCACACACGGTCGAATTGTCCGCCGGACAATTACGTACCAGTCCGGTCGAAAGTCCGCTCTTGTGTACGCGGCATAAGGGTCAGTAGCTAAAATTCTAAAATCCTTATGTACGGGCCGCCGCTGTTCTAAGCACTGCTGTCAGTGGTAAATGGTTTGTCTCAATCCTTAAACTGCCACTTTTGCTGGACAGCTTGGTTTGTTAACAAAAGTTGAAAAAAAAAACATACTTACCGGCTGTATCACCAGGTAAAAATAAAGGGGGGAAAAAAAAGAAAACGAATGCAGCCACTACATCTAAGGACTAATAAGCTTCGGGGTGGGGGGGGTGTTTAATACCACTTTTTAACTTATCAAGCCGGCCTGCGAGAATTTTATAAATTGGAACTGTCAATTAAAATCTCAAAGCTCCCGAAATAACGTTGTAATGAATTGATTTTTACTTCTCCATAACGAGGGGAGAAATGTTTTGTCACAACAACCCGGGAAAATATGTCACATCTAATACCGGTTGAACAATGGTACTTTTCAAATGACACCATTAATAAATCTCTTTCAAGTGGGGCTACAGCTAAGGCCTATGAAATGTACACAGAGGCTGGAATCAATAATCGCAGGTTATGGAGCGGGATATTGAGGGATAAGAAGAAAAAAAAAAAAGTCTTTATTCTTTCTTTAATGATAGATGCCGTTTTTCTTTTTTTTTTTTTTTCCAAAAGGCCACGGGAGGTAAAGCACTTTTAAAAGACTAAATTAAGAGGTATTAATCTATTGTTTACCAGTCACGTCATACTCACACAGAGTTTCTTTCTCTGGAGAGCGTGTCTTGATCTGTCGCAGGCCCGCAGACCTGCCACTATTGAAGCCTTCTGAATAATCCACAATGAAATAAAACACAGGGTGTTGCTCAGTAGGCCGAAAAAAAAAAAAAAGCCAAGGCCCGACAGAGTTAGAAAGGGTAGCGAAAGCTTTTCACTCTTATTTCTCAGCCGATTACACTCATTCAGGGCTAGGTGGCTGGAACGAAAACAGAAAGATTACCTCCTGTTCTCAACCGCTTTGTTGGCTGCAGCCTACAGATGTAGAAACATTTTAAGTAGAGCAACAAAAGGGAGATCTAGGAAAAAAAAAAGAAAAAGGGGAACATGGATCAGACCTGTTACTGGCGGAGATGCATATAAAAACAGATATTTGTATGGAGCAGATAATAGCTGTTTATTGAATAATTGAGCGTACGGAAAACAAAAAAAAAAAAACAACAAAAATTGTCTTCTAACAATGACATTCACGGACGTTTTGAGTCCCTCGCTCCACGTGGGATTTGCTCATCTACATGATGTCTCACTTATTCAGACGCCACAAGGACATCCTGATATAATCAGCCACTGTGCACAGCTATGTAATACAGGCAGCTTACCAGAAGACAGGTGGCAACAGAGGGTTACCCATGGTGCCCTTGGAAACTCTTCCAAGTATTTATTCCCAATCCGTTTCTCTTTTGTCCGGTTTTCTGCTCCCAAGCAGATCTTCTGTTCAGAGGAGAAATAAAGAGATATTAGCCGTACATGCCAAAAAAAAAAAAATGCGGTATAGGACATTGTCATAATTCTTTTTTTAATTGTCTTTCAAGTGTAGTTTCAGTGCTTTTACACTTAGATGTTTATTAGAGAAGATTAAGGGGGGGATGTTTATGTAGAAGAGGAGATTAAGGGGGGATATGATCACCATGTATTATAAGGGGTCCATATAGTGAACTTGGTGTTGAGTTATTCACTTTACGGTCAACACAGAGGACAAGGGGGAACTCTTTAGAGGAAAAGAGATTTCATCTCCAAATAAGAAAAGGTTTCTTCACAGTAATGCCGTGTACACACGAGCGGAATGTCCGACAGAAAAAGTCAGACGGAAGCTTTTCATCGTCTATTCTGATCGTGTGTATACCTCATCTGACTTTTTTTTTCAAAAATTCTGACAGACCTAGAAATGGAACATGTTCTAAATATTTCCGAAGGAACCAATTCCTATCGGGAAAAACGCTCGTCTATATGCTTTTCCGATGGACCAAAAACGACGCATGCTCTGAAACAAGTACGAGACTGAAGCTATTGGCTACTGGCTATTGCACTTCCTTTTTCTAGTCCCGTCGTACGTGTTGTATGTCACCGCATTCTGGACAGTCGGACTTTGGGTTGACCATGTGTAGGCAAGACTGCTTGAGCGGAATTCCGTCGGAGTTCCATCGGAGAAACCTTCGAAGTTTAAAACCGGTCGTGTGTACGCAGCATTAGAGCTGTGAAAACGTGGAATAGACTCCCTCCAGAGGTGGTTCTGGCCAACTCAGTAGATTGCTTTAAGAAAGGCCTGGATTATTTCCTAAATGTACCATATATACTCGAGTATAAGTCGTTCCGAGTATAAGTCGAGGCCCTAATTTACCACAAAAAAATGGGAAAAACTTATTGACCCGAGTATAAGACGAGGGTGAGAAATGCACAGCTACTGTAAGTGGAAAAGAGGGTCAACAATGCCCATTTGCAGCATCACTCTGCCCATTTGTATGCCTCACTGTGCCCATTTGCAGCCATAGGTCCCCTGAACTTCAAACTCGGTAGTTAATGGTTCCTAGATGCCCCCTAGCTGCAGCCAAAATTTGGGGTCTCTGAACCCAAAGGGTCCCGAAATGACATTGCTGCAGATAGACACAGTTGACTGAATTTGGGGCCCCGTATCTTGGGGCCACTTAGTGCTAAGAACCCCAAATTTGGTGTGCAAACCCAGTGGAACTAGCACCATAAAATTTCCAAAGTTGGGGTTTCTAGCACCAAGTGGCCCTTAGATACAGGGCCCCAAAAATCAGTTCAGAAAATGTCAAGCACTTTTCTGCAGCAGAGAATGATATTTTCCGAACCAGATTTGGGGCCCCGTATCTCAGGGCCACTTAATGCTAGGAACCCCAGCTTTGGATATGTTATGGTACCAGTTCCACTGGGTTTGTACACCACATTTGGGGCTCCTAGCACCAAGTGGCCCTGAGATGTGGGGCCCCAAATTCGGTTCAGAAAATGTCAAGCACTTTTCTGCAGCAGTGAATGACATTTTCCGAACCGATTTTGGGGCCCCGTATCTCGGGGCCACTTAGTGCTAGGAACTTCAGCTTTGGATATGTTGTGGTCCACTGGGTTTGCATACCAAATTTTGGGTTTCTAGCCCCAAGTGGCCCTGAGATATGGGGCCCCAAAGTCGGTTCGGAAAATTAAATTTTTTGCTGCAGAAAAGTGCTTGACTCGAGTATAAGTCGAGGGGGGCACTTTCAGCACAAAAAATGTGCTGAAAAATTCGACTTATACTCGAGTATATACGGTACATAATATAACTGAGTACTAACATTTATAGGTAAAGTTGATCCAGGGAAAATCCGATTGCCTCTCTGGGATCAGGAAGGAATTTTTTCCCCTGCTGTGGCAAATTGGATCATGCTTTGCTGGAGTTTTTTTCGCCTTCCTCTGGATCAACTGTGGGTATAGGATTGGGTATATAGGATTGTATGATATTTTTTATTTATTTATTTTTTTTTTATGGTTGAACTAGATGGACTTGTGTCTTTTCAACCTGACTAACTATGTAACTATTTAGTTCCCTTTGTATAACAATTGTTTTCTGTTATGTTTGTTACAAACAGCATAGGACCGCACTAATAGCCCATGTTAAAGGAGAAGTCCAGCCTGAGCTTGTTTGGCTGGGCTTCTCCTATGGGTCACACACAGGAGTGCAATTCGTTTTGCACTCCTGTGACCCGTTTTTAGCAGAGAGCGGTCTGCAGTCCGCTCTCCACTGACGTCACTTGAATCAGTCAAGGCAGCGCAACATCCCGACTTAGGAAGTCTGGGTCCGCCAGCTGCCTGGACTGATGGCAGTCTCAGCCTCTCAGCAAGCCGCTGAGATGCTGAGGCAGCCACTCCCGCCCCCTCCACAGCTCAGCACTCCAGTGAGCGCGGAGGAGCAGAGCAGGAGAGCTGCTGATTGACAGGCAGCAGCTCTCAACTCGGGGAGGTGGAAGAACCGAGCCATCAACGATGTTCGGTGGCTCGGTTCTCAGTGAAGAGGCGGCGGGGGACAGATGCAGCATCAGTCTGATGCTGCATCCACCTAGGTAAGTATGAATCTAAAAAACAAAAACATTCTTCTCTTTTAAGCCCCGTACACATGAGCCAAATATTGGCCGAAATCAGCCGGTACAGTAGATACCGGCCAACATTCAGCCCATTTGTACAGGTCCTTGTTTGACAGAAGCCATGACCATCTTCTGATGAACGAGCATGCTGGAAAACCAGCAGTCGATTGGCTTCTGATCAACACTCTTAGCCAATGGCTGCGAGCGCTGACCGATATGTTCTGTTGGTGGGGCGGTCCCCTTCTCAGAACGCAATAGCTCAACAGGGAGAGCAGTGTACTACTTCGCATCAATAGTACATGACCTCCTTGAGAGCTCCTCAGGTTTTTTTCATTTAGTTAACTGTCCTGAACGAATAAAAAAATGACTGTGTGTACCAGGTTTTAGCTTCATTAGTAGTCCAGCTCCCTGGAAAAAAAAAAGAAAATGGTCCCCCTGTAGGATTAAGTCTTAATGTACTTGTATGCAACGCATACAATGCATAGTCATCTTTGAAATCAAACAAAAAATCAAACTGCAATAATGACACAAGATGGCGCCTCTTGCGCCTGCTCAATAAGGTTGGCTTTGAGGGTGTTTTTTGAAAGCAATGGTCTTGTGTGCAAGATCATAAGTCTCATGCCCCAGAAAAAGAAAGTGTGTTGCTGTCACGAACAAAGGGTAAGACCACCTGGGACTGTAAACTTAAGATCTAACAGGCCAATGTAACAACTAAACAGGTGTACCCTGGTACCGGTCCTCACAGATGTGGGAGCAGTGTGATCGCATGCAAATGGCAGTGTGCCAGAGTCACAGGATCTAAGGAGCCACCCTGTCTTCACCAGAACTACTGGAGGTTATGGATGTTGCGCTGCAAGGCAGCCCCCACGTTGAGGCTCTCTAGCACACCTGTGCTGGTACAGTGAAACCCAATATCATGCTGGAAGGACATGGGTACGTGCAGGAGACTAGGAACCAAGAAACTTACTGCAGCTAGCTAGGAAGGGATACCGGGGGAGAGGATGCAGGCAGCAAGGATAAAGCACAGAAGAGAGGGGGATGCTAAGCAACAGTGCAGAGAGAGAAAGACATGGCAAGCTAGAAAGGACTAGAGGCAAGACAACAAGAAACAATGTAGATAAAGACACACACAGTACAGGAAATTAAGGTTTCCAAGGACAGAAACCAAAGGGAATATAACCGCACACCCAGAGGGAAAGCACTGAGAACAAAGACAGGATCAAACAAAATATAGGAATACTCAGATGGTGGCGAACACCACAGGAACAAAGGGGTCTGGCTTCCACGTGGAGACATGTTGCTCGAACACCAACACACAGGTGCAAATTAACCTAAGTTCAGTGGATTGGCAGGAATATAATTTATATAGAGTGCAGATGCCAAAATAAGTGACATACAATACAATATATAGTGCAGCAGTCAGGACGGGCCCACCTGTTCACATCAGATTCCGCCCTTACATCATGACTCAACATCAGCATTCCTTCAGAGTTGCCCCTTTGGTCAGGATCCCCAGAGTTATCCCCTCTTACATCAGGGTCCCCAGAGTCATGCCCACCTTACATATGGATCCCAAGAGTCACCCCCCTCTTACATCAGAGTCCCTAGAGCTCCACCTCCTTACATCGGGGTCCACAGAGACACCCCCTTTACATCAGGGTTCTTCAGAGTCACACTCACTTTTTATCAGGGTCCCCAGAGCCCCTCTCCTTGCATCAGGGTCCCCCAGAGCTCCCCCTCCTTACATCGGGGTCCCCAGAGCTCCCTCCTTACATCAGGGTCCCCAGAGCCCTTTTTGTTACATAATGATCCCCAGAGACATCACCCTTACATTGGGGTCTCCAAAGCCCCCCACTTTACATCAGGGTCCCCCAGAGCTCCCCCTCCTTACATCGGGGTCCCCAGAGCTCCCTCCTTACATCAGGGTCCCCAGAGCCCTTTTTGTTACATAATGATCCCCAGAGACATCACCCTTACATTGGGGTCTCCAAAGCCCCCCACTTTACATCAGGGTCCCCAGAGACACCCCCGCACATCAGGGTCTCCAGAGTCCCCTTCCTTTTATTCAGATCCCCAGATTCACCCTTAATTTACATCAGGGTACCCAGAGCCCCCCTCCTTACATCAGGCTTCCCATAGCTCCCCCTCCTTACATCAGGATCCCTAGAGCCTCCCTCCTTTCATCAGGGTCCCCAGAGACACCCCCGTACATTAGAGTCTCCAGAGCCCCCTTCCTTACATTAGCATCCCCAGAGTCACCCCCAATTTACATCCAGCTCTCCAGAGCCCCCTCCTTACATCACGGTCCCCAAAGCTCCCCCTACTTACATCAGGGTCCTCAGATACACACCCCTTACATCAGGGTATCCAGAGCCCACCTCCTTACATCAGGTTTCCCAGAGCCATCTCCTTACATCAGGATCCCCAGAGCCCCCCTTCCTTACATCAGGGTCCCCATAGCTCCCCCTCCTTTCATTAGTGTCTCCAGAGCCCCTCCTTCTTACATCAGGGTCCCCAGAGTTGCCTCCCCAACATTAAATCAAGGTCTCAATAAGACCCCTTGCAGCAGCGAAAGTGAAAGCTGGGAGGCGGGGCACTAGGAGCAGGTCTGTATGAGGAAGTTCCATCCTCCTCCTCTGTAGCTGGGGGCAGAACAAGCACTTGGATGGTTGCTTGGACACTTGGCGGTTCTAGCAACCAACTACCAGCACTCACAGCAGAGGGTGGGAGGTGACATTGCAACGGGCTGGAGTAAATGTAATGTATACTGTGAGATGGAAGTGCTATGGGAGAGCTATAAAACACTTATGCATCTCCCTGGTGCCATCCCTGTGCACTGTCGACAAGCATTGCAGGTGCACTTGGCACATGGACAGGACACTGGTGGGGGGGGCGGGGTTGAACCCCCTAACCCCCCCCCCCCCCCTTATCTATACCTCTGCTTCAGTGGAAATAGAAACACACCTCCTATTCAGCAACTTGTAGCTCAAGCAAGTCACAGACCAGCAAAAGCTGACATTTTAAGGCTCAGTATAACAGGAAAGACATGCCTAATATGTGCATTGTTTGTGGCATACTCCCAATTCTTTTACACAAAGCCTGGAACAGTCTGTCACCTCGATATCCTCTTTTTTTTTATTACTAGCATACTTTAGTCGGGTAGTAAGGTAACTGACAGAGCATGAATCAGAGAACTTCGTGCTAATGCAAATGGAAAGTTTACGGGAATCACAATTATGGTAATGTAGGTAATTATTGTTAATAGTCACTCTTCCACTTGTAATGAAGATAATATTATTTAAAAGAGCCTCCATTTAGCCTTTAACCTAGTGCTGTAACTGAAAAGAAAATGCATGCAGTGGTGCCAACTATTGGTATTCATTTCTAGCCCACTTCTAGCACACAGTAAACCTTTCAAATGACTTGAAATTGCAGGTTAACCTTAAAGTGAGAAAATAATTACAAAAATAAAAATGGCCATTAGAAACCCTGGTCCTTGCCTAAGAGACTAAGCCCTTGACCCCCTCCCTGCCTTTGGATGCATATATTAAAGCATCTTACCTGTATGCCAGAGGAGGAGGGGGCTAAGATTCTGTGATGTCTTGTCTTTCCCTCGAGAAGAGGGAAATTTGTTTAGAGTCCACTTTTCTAGATATCCTGAAAACTTGTGTAGCATGACCTCCAAAGGAGCCGTTTACTCCAAGAACAACCTCAGCCTCTTTGGCACACATGGTCCGGCAGACAATCCGACCATGTCTGGGCTTCATCGGACTTCCGACGGACCTTTTCGGTCGAAAATCCGCCGGACTTTAGATTTGAAACATGCTTCAAATCTTTCTGCCGGAACTCCGCCGGACCCAGTTCCTATCGAGAAGCCCGTTCGTCTGTATGCTGATCCGACGGACCAAATATGACACAAGGGTAGCTACAGCACCTGCCCACGAGAATGTTTCCAGCACGATACTATCGCGCTGGTTCTCAGCGACAGGGTATAATCTTGCGCTCGCTGCAATAGGAAAAACACATTTTCCTATTGCAGTGAGCACAAGAAAGAGTTGACAATGTCGTCTGGTACACCGAACACCGGGAGAAGAGGCCGGAGGGAGCGGAGAAGTCGGAAGAGACCCCCCGAAGTCAGAAGAAGACCACCGGAGCTGCCTAATAAACTACTTTAAAAACCTGTGTAGTGTGTTTTTTATTGAAACTTTTTTCCCCAAGTGAATGGGTAGGGGTACGATGTACCCCATACTCATTCACATAGGGCGGGGATCTGGGGGCCCCCTTATTAAAGGGGGCTCCCGGATTCCGATAAGTCCCCCGCCCGCAGACCCCGACAACCAACGGCCAAGATGGTCGGTAAGAGGCCCTTGTCCTCATCAACATGGGGACAAGGTGCTTTGGGATGGGGGGAAGGGTGCCCCCTTCCCCAAAGCACCCACGCCCCCATGTTGAGGGCATGTGGCTGCTCGCTCATCCCCACCCCCTTTTCTGACCGGCTGGGCTGTGTGCTCAGATAAGGGTCTGGTATGGTTTTTGGGGGGACCCCCATGCTGTTTTTTTCGGCGTAGGGGGGTTCCCCTTAAAATCCATACCAGACCTGAGGGCTTGGTATGCTCTGCGACGGGACTCACAAGGTGTCAATCTCGCCGATAAAAGCGGCAAGATTGACTTCCTTTTCTAGTCACGTCGTACCTCATCACGTTCACAATGAACGGACTTTAGTCTGTGTGTGGGCAAGTCCGTTCATTCGGAAGTCTGCCGTAACTCCGTCAAAAATCTGTCGGGAAGACCGGCAGACCTAGTCTGCCAGAAAGTCCGGTCGTGTGTAGGCAAGTCCGTTCGTTCGGAAAGTCCGTCGTAAGTCTGCCGGAAGTCTGTAGGGAAGACCGTCGGACCTGGTCTGCCAGAAAGTCCGGTCGTGTTTACGCGGCATGAGTGGGACTTTTAAGGGCAACCACAACTTGACAAGTAATTATATAAAAATATAAAGATTATTTAAAACAGTATTACATACAAAGAGGTAATTAAAAAACATTGGATGCGATTGAAATACAGATAACCATGTAGGACAATGACATACAGGTAGAATGCAGACAATTGGAATGCATTGGAATGCATGTAACCATGTGGAAGAAACACATGCAGGTTGAATGCAGACAAAAACATTCCAACGCATTTCGATAATTAGTAGCTTTTATTTCAGGGGAAAAAAATTCAAAATATAGTTATCTACTGTATAATACAAAAAATGATATTAGAAACATAATATTTTTACACAAATAGATACTTAACCACTTCAGTCGGGGAAGATTTTCCTGCTTAATGACCAGGCCATTCTTTGCTATACGGCACTGCGTCGCAATAACTGACAATTGCGCGGTCGTGCGATGCTGTACCCAAACAAAATTTACGTCCTTTTTTTCCCACAAATAGAGATTTCTTTTGGTGGTATTTAATTACCCCTGCGGTTTTTATTTTTTGCGCTATAAACAAAAAAACACAATATTTTTGCTTTTTGCTATAATAAATATCCCAATTTAAAAAATAATTCTTCCTCAGTTTAGGCCAATATATATTTTTCGACATATTTTTGGTAAAAAAAATCATAATAAGCGTATATTGATTGGTTTGCGCAAAAGTTATAGCGTCTACAAAATAGGGGATAGATTTATGGCATTTTTATTATTATTATTTTTTTTTTTTTACTAGTAATGGCGGTTATCTGCGATTTTTATAGGGACTGCAACATTGCGATGGACACAGAGATCAGATCAGTGCTATAAAAATGCACTGATTACTGTATAAATCTCACTGGCAGTGAAATGGTTAACACTAGGGGACGATCAAGGGGTTAACTGTGTTGCCTATGTGTGTTCTAACGGTGAGGGGGAATGTGGCTGACAAGAGGAGAAGAGGGATCGTTGTTCCTACTTAGTAGGAGCACACGATCTGTCTCCTCTCCCCTGACAGAACCTGGATTTGTGTGTTTATACAGACAGATCCCGGTTCTCGCTCTGTCATGAGCGATCACGGGTGCCCGGTGGTCATCACGCCTGCCTGGCACTCGCATTGGCTCCGGGGACACGCTTCAGGCGCGCGCACAGTATAACTGCAGCGGCTAGTCCGGAAGTGGTTAAATAGCATTATAATGGTATTCACTAACCCATTGAATCACAGGAAGATGGGCAATAAATCGCATCAATGATTAAAAGAAAGAGCAAGAGCCCTTATCCTTTGCTGCTACGTGTCATATGGAAAGCACCAGGGGAGAATGACCACAAGGTCCCCACTTCTCCAGACACTGAAGGATAAGAAATCACCACCACACTGGTGTCCAAATTTTTTATCATATAACATATGCAACATATGTGTGTGAGAATGTGCTTATATGTATAACTGTAACTGGTGCAAGTGTATGTAGTCTATGTAAGGGGACTTACTTAGATTTCTTGAAAATATAAATGGAAATGTATATTGATATGGACCAGAATAACTGGTGGGTTGAACATAAATAAGAACACACACACAGGTAAATTCTGCTAGACAGACTACGCCAAAGTAACTTAGAATCTGGTTCTATACCACTAATTGGCAATCAACACATGAATCAGCAATTTCAGCAATAGACAATGTATAAAAATGTTAACTGCAATGTGAATAATAACTCTACAACTGGGTTAGAGTGCACTCTAATGGAATGGCTAGGGTATGGTGTAGAGTCCACTGAGAGGTACCTCTTAAATAAGGGGCAAGGGTCTCTGTGTAGCAACAGTAAGAGCAGCCTTTAGTCCTGACTTTTCAGCTGGCTAGCATTGTGGACCAAAAGCACCGTTGGCGCACCTGAGGATAGTCAAAAAGGCTTGTAGGCAGTAGAAAGTAGATGTGTAGTCAGTTCCTAAGGGCTCAGTCTCTAATGGTAGCAATAATTTGTGGCCACAAGGCTCTCTCACCAAATCCAGCGGTGACACAGTAGCAGTGATCCCTCTAGTTAGGGGTCCGCTCAGGAGATTGGACACTGGAAATACAAAACTGTGGGGACAAGTATAACCTGTCTCACTCTCAGCATTCCTCTGTTTTTTCACTAGTGTCCTAGGGGAATTGACATCTCTTTTTTTGACAGAAGAAAACACGTTCTGTCTTTTTCAAGATTTATTTTTCTTCTACCAAGTTTCTTTGCTGCAAAGCCAGAAGAGGCTCATTTTGTTGCTTTCTGAATTAGTTGCTTCTTGACATGGATACTGTAGCCAGACCCCACTTAAAAGAAGAAGCAGGGCCGGCCTGTAATGTGTCTTTGGCGCTTGACTCTGCTGAAGGTGCTCATCTAGGTATTAGTGTGCAATGTGTTGAGTAAGCCACAGAGTGCTTTACAGGTCCAGGGTCGCAGTACGCCCAGCAGGTGGAAATCTGTCCCTGAAGACCCCTTAGTGTTTATGTCCATTGGAGGGGCAAAGACTGGCATGATGCCAGGGTTCTGTCTTTCTATACCCTGATGTGTCAGGGGGCATGACAGGAACCTTGCTCGATCCCAGCTGCTCTAAAGAGGGATTTTTTTGCTTGTGTTTTACGATGAATACATTCCAGTTCCACCTGATAGGATAATCAAATGGGCACTTGCCTCAACTCAGCTGATTGCATGGCTGGTGGCAGAATTAGGAGAGCTGTGGTAGTTTTCAAGTTTGACACTTATGTGGTCCTGCTTCTATAGCTGCGAAGGCTTTGGGCCCTGTTAAGATTTTTAATTTCCTTCTTGTATCTTGTTCTGTATAGTGCTTGGCCTAACCCTAAACAGGGTTGCTCCGCCTAAGTGTTTTGCTAGCAATACCCTATGGAGGAGGGGTTCCTAAAGAAGTCGTCTGCCCCCACTGTGGACCCAACCATTTTCTGTCTTACATGACTCAGACTGTCCCTGTGGAGGACATCCCTATGTTGAAAGTGGATAAAAGGCCATTTTCTTGCAGGTCCTGCCCTGTAACCTTTCATTAAAACCTTGTCCATCGGACAGACCTTAGCTTGTCTGATCAAAGATCATGTCCTAGGATCCTGGATCTATCCTGACAGATCCTGCTGTCCTCCAGCAACTGAAGCACATGCCAGTGGCCCTACTCTATTGTGTTGATGAGCTAGAAAATACTACAGTGTATTTCAAAAATCCAGAATGGGCCTCCTTTTGGTACAAATCTGAAGGAATCTTTGGCTCAAATGTTGGACTGTAAAGCACCAGTGCAAGAAATGCCTCTTGCATGTGCCTTTTGAGGGGGACTGCCACTTTGATGAATCCCTAGACATCATCAAGGAGGTCCCCTAGGGGAAGAATACAATTTTGCCCCAAAATAAATGGCAAAATCTCCATTTTGGATAAACTCTACTTCTGACCCTGAGGCTAAAAAGAGCTCCTTTCATTTCTCCCAGGCTTCCAAGTCCAGGGCCAAACACATTTCTGGTCTAAGTCCTGTGACCCACAAGTGCTTCAAGACTACAGGCCCTTTTCAGAGTGGGGACATCTGTTGGTCTTCGTGGCCACCTGGTCATAGAAAATGTCAGACGATTAGGCACAGAAAGTTGTAACCTGGCAAAGATGGCAGACCCTTATGTTGCACTAGTGAAGCTCCTCTTTCATGAGATCATAGCCATTGTCCCAAAAAAACTCTGTGTTTTTTTTTGGACCTGCAAGGTAAAGCCATAATGTGCTAGTATGCTTTTTTACAGGGTATCATTCCCTAGTGATTCCAACCTGATTCTCTTGGGTTCTTCAAAGAACGCTCTTTAAATCTACCAGGAATGTTCTTCAGTCCTTTCTAGCAAGATTGCCTAATCACTTCTGAGATATCAGTTTTTGAGTTGGCACCCTTAATCTGTACTCCAGTTTCTAGATGTTTTTTCTCACATAGTGTTCATGTAACCAGTCATGAAGTAAGTGTAGTTCTCCTCCAGGGGGGTCAAAGACAGCAATAAAAAGATACCAAATGTTAATGCTTACATCACTCTATGTAAAAGTTTCAAAAACAGTTTTGGATGGGGTTGGGCTTTAAATCACCCACTCTGATTCAGGCCTAAATAAATGGGACATGTTGAGATGGAGGCATGGTCTCACATTACTCTTGTATACTTGTCTGAAGTCACATGTTATGCCGTGTACACACGGGTGGACTTTTCGACCGGACTGGTCCGACGGACCGAATCCGGTGGACAATCTGACCGCGTGGGCTTCATCGGACCCTCAGCGGACTTTTTCTGTCAAAAGTCTGCCGGACTTCAGATTTGGAACATGCTTCAAATCTTTACGTCGTAACCCTGTCGGACCCACTCGTCTGTGTGCTAGTCCGACGGACAAAAACCGACGCTAGGGCATCTATTGGCTACTGGCTATCAACTTCCTTATTTGAGTCCGGTCGTACGCCATCACGTACGAATCCATCGGACTTTGGTGTGATCGCGTGTAGAAAAGTCAGTCGGAAGCCTGTCCAAAGTCCGTCCAAAGCCCGTCGGAAAGTCCGTCGGACCAGTCCGGTCGAAAAGTCCGCCAGTGTGTATGCAGCATAAGAGTACCTACAGTCATTTAGATCAGACACTGTCCTTACTGCCACTGGAAGCAAAATGTTGAACAGGGCAGCTGATTTTTTTAACCTACTCTACTAAGTGTTCCTCCTGTAGCATTCATGGGTAGCTTCCATAGACATAAGCTTGTCACTTGATCCAGATAAATGCAAATGTCATCTTGTTTTTATTGGATGCTTTGAAGCCAACTGGAATCCATTAACATTGGAAAGGGTTGTTTGTGTGGTAATTTTAAATGTACATAGTACTTAATGACGTTTTTCTTTAATGATTTTGGGTGGAGGGTAGTGAAGGACCTTGTTTAGATTTTGACCAATCTCAAAATGAGCCCTTTATTGAGCGCATCCTAAACCAGCATTCATCATTGTTAAGATACAATGGTTTTTTTTTCTTTTAGCACCAACAGAACTGCTGTGATACCGGTGCAGTATACTTGTTATTATGAGCTTGCTGATGTAGTAGGCTGTCGACTGGCATATGAAAAACAAACACTTTCCTTGTATAGGTAAGCTATACCTAACACTTTTCTTATGGTTTCTTGTTAGATCTAATCCAGCATATATTAAGTGGGTTGCACTGGTTTCAGCGCTTTGCCTCTTCAGAAAAAACACAATACATAATCCCCAGGCACAGATTCAGACAAATAGTAATTTTATTTACTCATATCCATCTTTCCCAGAGTAAAGCAGGAAACAGCCGGCCTAATCCCAATACTAACACAATATTGATTCTCATTCAGTTTTAGTATTTATTGACGTGCGCTGCATACAATGGAGGCTATCAATTAGGTCTCAGCGTACAAGGAATGGCAAAGTCGTATAAGGAAGAGCTGGAGCATGTAGTTTATACAACTCTAATTGTGTGTAATGTAGACCCTGCAAACACAAGGTTCATGAGAGTGAAAATGCATGCGCTGATGAAAATCAAACAAACCCAACCTAAAACATTATATGGCTGTTTACGCCTGCTTATTATTGTGTCTGAGAATGAAACCCTAGACATATTATGAGTCAGCCAAGCAAATAGTTTTAGGTCCCAATTTTATTTTTTAAAGAGGATTTAGCAGTATAAGATAAAAAAATATATATATTAAAAGTAAGTAATGCTGAATAATTTAAAGGGGTTATAAAGGTAATTTAAAAAAAAAAAAATAACAAACATGTTATACTTGCCTTCACTGTGCAGCTCGTTCTGCACAGAGTGGCCCCGAACCTCCTCTTCTGGGGTCCCTCGGAGGCTGTTTCAGCTCCTCCCCGCAAGAACTAACCACCTTAATGCGAGATCCCTCGCATGGTGGTTAGTTCTTGCGGGCGCGCTCCCGTGATACAGCCGGCGGCTATAGCCGCTCGCTGTATCACTCGGCCCCGCCCCCCGGCGTGCCGCGTCATTGAATGTGATTGACAGCAGCGCGAGCCAATGGCTGCGCTGCTTTCAATCCATCCACTGTAGCCAATCAGCGGCCAGGCTGAGCGGCGAAATGGATGTCGGGAGCGAGCGGCTGACTTTCGAGGGGTCAGGTAAGTAAAACGGGGGGGCTGGGGGGGGCGGCGGTATTGTCGGAAGTTTTTTCACCTTAATGCATAGAATGCATTAAGGTGAAAAATTTTTTACCTTTACAACCCCTTTAAATATTAATATTGCAGGTTACAATGATCTTTAAAAGTGGAAGTTTAGTGTTTTTGTTTTTTTGTTTTTGTTTTTTTTCTATCCTCCTGTTTTTCTATGCCAGGTATTTTTTGATGATCACCCCAGTCTGGACTGTATTGTGAGATGAATATCCTGGTTCCTATCTGTGGAGTAGACATGGGCCAAACACCCCTCTGTTCGGTTTGCAGCAGAACTCCCGAACGGTGAACCCCATTGAAGTCTATAGGAGCCGAACAGGAAAAACCCCAAAGGGTCTGGTATGAAATGAAGTGGACCCCATGCCGTTTTTTTGGGTTTTTTTCTTTATAACAGGCACTTTTTTTTTCTCAGCTGTCAGCAGAGAAACCCATTGACAGCTGATCAATAAAAAAAATTGAAAATAGCATGTGAAAAAAATTTTTTTTTATTTTTTTTTTTACCAGCAGGCATGCTTTAGTTTTCATCAACAATTTTGCTTTTAAAAAATTGGGCATAATATTGATAGTGGAACTGGGGAGAAAATACTCCATAGTAGTGTTGGGTGAACGGTTTGTCCTGAGCAGGAGTTTGGTCCAAACATTTGCAGGGTGTTCGCCCCCCCCGCAAAACACCCTGCAATCCACTGTGCACTGCATAGTTCATTCTGCACCCTGATTTGGCAAAGCTTTACCCTAATCATGAGTTGGTAAGGACGCTGCGGCTAGCTTCCCGGCCCGTTCCTTAATAACCAGCTTACGCTGCTGCCTGATTGGGTAAAGCTTTGCCCAATCAGGGCGCAGAATGCACTGTGTAGTGCGCAGTGGATTGCAGGGTGTTTGGCGGGGGGCGAACACCCTGCAAATGTTTGGACCGAACTGCTGCTCAGGACAAACCGTTCGCCCAACACTACTATGGAGTATTTTCTCCCCAGTTCCACTATCAATATTATGCCCAATTTTTTTTAAAGCAAAATGGTTGATGAAAACTAAAACATGCCTGCTGGTAAAAAAAAAAAAAAAAAACTGTATTTTTTCACATTGTTATGCTATTTTCAATTTTTTTTTATTAATGCCAGTACTGGCTGGCCTTAGCAATGTTCTGTTGATTCATATCGCGAAATGTATTAATTGCCTGACTCCTATGTCACATTCATACGAAAGTTTCAGCTGACATTTAAGCCTTTATACTCCTGATGAAGCCTCTCAGTGAAACGTTATGACTTGGTCTGTATTCAAGAGTGTATGAAAGAGTTGAACAAAGATGGAAACTATGTACGACATAGAAGGGGGGGTGGTTGTTTGCCGCCCCCCTAAAAAAAAACAAAAAACACCAGCCGCCACAGGTCCTGCCAACTTTTACTCGGATTACTTGAATAATGGCTAGCAAATTGTGTTTTGCCATATAGCTATATAATGGGCAGATTGTCTACAGACTAAGACTGGAATGTCATTAACGTTCTTCTGCGTGTAAAGGCAGGCTTCCCAATACTTATGGTAATATAGTGTATATTAACATAACATCCAGACAAGATTTCCTAAGAAAGATTATTATAATAACAAAATACTGTATATGGCCAGTAAGGTACCATTGGTAAATAATATAAGGGTCTAGGGCAGTGATGGCGAATCTTGGCACCCCAGATGTTCTGGAACTACATTTCCCATGATGCTCAACTACGCTGCAGAGTGCATGAGCATCATGGGAAATGTAGTTCCAAAACATCTGGGGTGCCAAGATTCGCCATCGCTGGTCTAGGGGATAATACAGTGTTTATCAGAGAGCCATACTCTCCAAGATTCCTAAAATGATAAAGGCCTCATGCATACTGAACATTTTTGGACGTTTTTACAGCTGCACCAGACGACGGTGACGTCGTCTGCTGCCCCAGACGATGTCACCGTATGACGAAACGGGAGGAGCTGACGTCTCGCGTGTACCGTTCGAGGGACGGGTGTTGTACTAGTCGGCCGGCTGATTCGCTTTTAACCATTTGGAACATTCTTGGCAGTCTCTGTTATACATGCTGACCATCCTGAAGGGCTTTGTTTGGATTTCGTCCTCCATTGGTAAAGGCCCTGGCCGGGTATAGGTCGCAAGCTAACCTGAGCTTGCTGTCTGGTAAGCGAGCATTCTGTGTGATTTTTCACTCGTGGTGCGGTGAAGGATGGACTTTAAGAAGTGAACTACATGCACATTCTGTCTATTCAGGCTCAGCATACTTTTCTGAAATGGACAATTAATTATTTGTTTTCTAATTTTCAATATTTTTATTTTTGCACATTGTTTATATTGGTGTGTGATTTCTATTTTAGGGGTTATTTAGCGCTGCTGCTTTGTGTTTATTGTGTGTATCCCACTTCTAGCAGCAGCTTTTCTGATTTTTGATTTTTTTGATTCATTTATTTACATATTTTGACAAATTCACCTATAGCGTGGTATTTTTTGTTTTATTATACGGTCACACAAAAGTACTCTGAACTTTCGACCGTCAAGAACGCAGTGACGTACAACACTACGACGAGCCGAGGAAATTAAGTTCAATTCTTCTGAGCATGCGTCGAACTGTCTGTTTTTTTCTGCGTCGGAATTGCATACAGACGATCGCATTTTCAGATAGGAACTTTTTCCCACCGAAAAATAGAGACCCTGCTCTCAAACTTTTGCTGGCGGGAATTCCGCCAGCAAAAGTCCGATGGAGCATAGACACGGTCGCAACTTCCGACCAAAAGCTCTCATCGGAGTTTTGCTGTTTTCAGCTGTAAAAATGCTCTAAAGTAAAAAAAAAACGTCAAAAAACACGTGCATGTGATTGGGTATTCTTGACAAAGTGAAACCTCACCATATTCAGTAAGCTCTGGGGAAAATTGTCTTGCAAAGTGAAACTTCCCTTGCAAAGTAACCAGCCTTTCCACCATTAGTAAATCCACCCTGATGGCTGTACTGCACCAAAAAAAAAGCAAAAAACACACAAAAAAAAAGCAACAATCCTTTGAGGTTGGATCATGCTTTTATAGCAGCCTTCCGTTTTATGTCTACAGGCAGCTTTCATTATACATAACCCTGCCTGGATGAGCAGGTTGTTGTTTTCTATTTTTTTCATCCAAAAAAAAAAGGGGGGGGGGCGAGCAACCTTCTTCTAAAGCAGAGCAGCAAGAGAATTAATTTGTGCATGTGTTCCCAAAACCTTTATTAGGAAGCCCTTTGTCACAGTCAGTGGTTAAAGTGTATACTCTGGGTAATGACATGTAAAGGAGTGTATTGGTAATGTAATTGTTTCATTTCTCATTCATCTAACATTGATATTCCCTTGGAGTGTTGTAAAAGTTTCTTTTTTCAGAAATACAGCGACTAAAGAACTGTTCAATGGCTTTATAAAAGCAGATATACTGTTTCCTCTATAAAAGTGACGACGCTATGGTTAATAAGTGTATAAGGCTTATATCATTAGCCCCTGGTTCTTAAATTTTACATAGACTCAGATGTCCGATTGGATGTAATAAGGGGCAACCAATTCTGTCAGTTATGGTTGCAGTCACGTTGACTGGCAACCCGAATATAGAGCAGTTACGGGTGGAACATGGTGATCTTGTTCAACAGTTTGACCGATTTAGCCCCGGAAGATTTGGCTGCTGAATGACCAGGCCACTTTTTGCGATTTAGCACTGCGTCGCTTTAACTGACAATTGCGCGGTCGTGCGATGTTGCGCCCAAACAAAATTGACGTCCTTTTTTTCCCACAAATAGAGCTTTCTTATGGTGGTATTTGATCGCCTCTGCGGTTTTTATTCTTTGCGATATAAACAAAAAAAGAGCGACAAATTTGAAAAAAAAAAAACACAATATTTTGTACTTCTTGCTATAATAAATATCCCCATTTTTTTTTTAAAAAAAGCTATTTTTTTCTCAGTTTAGGCCGATATGTATTCTTCGACGTATTTTTGGTAATAAAAATCGTAATAAGCGTATATTGATTGGTTTGTGCAAAAGTTATAGCGTCTACAAAATAGGTGATAGATTTATAGCATTTTTATTATTATTATTTTTTACTAGTAATGGCAGCGATCTGCGATTTTTATCGGGACTGCGACATTTTGGCGGACACATTGGACACTTTTGACACATTTTTGGGACCATTGGCATTTAGCGATCAGTGCTATAAAAATGCACTGATTACTGTAAAAATATCACTGGCAGGGATGGGATTAACACTAGGGGGCGATCAAGGGGTCAACTGTGTTCCCTCTATTTGTTTTAACTGAAGGGGGAGGGGACTGTCTAGGGGAAATGACAAATCGCTGTTCATACTTTGTATGAACAGACAATCAGTCTCTTCTCCCCTCAGAGAACCGGGATCTGTGTGTTTACACACACAGATCCCGGTTCTCATGTGTCACAAGCGATCGAGGGAGCCCGGCGGTCATCGTGCCCGCCGGGCACACGCACCGGCTCTAGGGGAGAGCAGTTGGCGCGTGCGTGCACCCCTAGTAGCCACAGGGCGAAGCGACGTAAGATAACGTCGTTTCGCCCAGACGTCCCATTCTGCCGCAGTAAAACTGCGACGGCTGGTCAGCAAGTCGTTAAAAACACTGCTTCTGTTTAATCAGAGAACAAAGCAGACACAATCAGAACTAGACTTCAGAAGAGGCAATACAGGCTGAGGTCTAGGGTAGTAGAGCCTCCCAAGGCAACACCAAGCTGCCGGCACATTATGTTACTTACCTTTATGACACATTTTCACTTATAAAACTGTGGTTAGGTCTCATCTGGAGTTTTGCGCCCAGTTCTGGTCACCAGTCCTCCGAAGGGATGTGCTGGAACTGGAGACAGTCCAAAGAAGGGCAACAAAACTAATAAGGGGACTGGAGAACCTCAATTACGAGGAACGGCTGCAAACACTAAATTTTTTCTCGCTGGAGAGGAGACGCTTGAGAGGAGAAGAGGAGACATGGAATCAATCTACAAATATCTCAATGGTAATCCCAGCATAGGAATTAAACTATTCAGTCCTAGGGAATGTATAAGGACACAGTGGCACACAATGAGATTGGAGAAGCGGTTTAACCTTAGACTGTGTAGGGGGTTCTTCACTGTTAGGGCTATAAGGATGTGAAACTCTCTGCCATAATCGGTGGTAACTGCGGGGACTATGGATACTTTTAAAAGAATCTTATGCCCCGTACACACGACCGGACTTTCCGCCAACAAAATTGTGGATTTTTGTTCCAAGGTTGTTGGCTCAACCTTGTCTTGCATACACACGGTCACACAAATGTTGGCCAACAATTACGAACGTGGGAACGCGGTGACGTACAAGACGTACGAAGAGCCGAGAAAAATGAATGAAGTTCAATAGCCAGTGCGGCTCCTTCTGCTTGATTCCGAGCATGCGTGAACTTTTGTGCGACGGACTTGTGTACACACAATCGGACTTTCCGACAACAAGCTCACATCCAACATTTCCCGTTGGAAAATCTGACCGTGTGCACGGGGCATTAAACGTACATCTAAAAGGACACAACATACAGGGATATGGGAAATCATTATAGACACTGATATACATACCATGTGTCTACACAGTTTGAACTGGATGGACTATTGTCTTTTTTCGGCCTTATTGACTATGTAACTATGATGAAACATTCCAGGATTTGTCCTGCACTCTGTGTCCAGACCAAGTACTTACTTTTGCAAACTATACATATGCAGTTTAAATGGAGGTGATGAGTACTCTGCTGCAATTCACCAATTCTGGGGCCATACATCTACCATCTTGATCAGCCTTCCTCATCCTTTTTTACCCCAGGGGCACCCTTGAAATAAATCTCAGATCCCTGGGGGTAACCCTTGCTAAATGCATTTTTGGGGGGTCTTTGGCAAAAAATGCCCCCCTACATTGGTAGTCAGAATTCCACCCTTAGAGACAAATAAGAAGATCAATGGTAACATGTCTCTGACTCTGCCAAGTGGTGTTGACCCTGGGACTATGCAAGCACAATCAGATGGGAAGTCAGTCAGCCACAGCTCAAAGAAGCCCTATCAACCTCTAGAGCAGGGGTCTGAAACTGGCCACCCTCCAGCTGTTGCAAAACTACAAGTCCCATCATTCCTCTGCCTGTGGGAGTCATGCTTGTAACTGTCAGCCTTGCAATGCCTCATGGGACTTGTAGTTTTGCAACAGCTGGAGGGTCGCTAGTTTGAGACTCCTGCTCTAGAAGAACCTTAGGGCTCCATTGAACCCTGGTTGAGAATAGCTGATCTAGATCATAAAATGTCGAACCTAGCTCTGAATTATTTTTTTTTCCTGGTATGTTATCTTTAGACAAAATGCATATAGTATAAAAATACAGTAAACCTGTCATGAGATAAACATGAGGGCTACTCTCAATGGCCCCTTTCTGAAAATTATAGTTTTCGTGGTATTGTGCTGGAACAAATATGCAGATAAAAAAAGTCAGCGCAAACTTATCTGCATACTTACACTACATTACCAAAAGTATTGTGACACCTGCCTTTACACGCACATGAACTTTAATGGCATCCCAGTCTTAGTCCGTAGGGTTCAATATTGAGTTGGTCCACCCTTTGCAGATATAACAACTTCAACTCTTCTGGGAAGGCTGTAAACAAGGTTTAGGAGTGTGTCTATGGGAATGTTTGACTATTCTTCCAGAAGCGCATTTGTGATGTCAGGCACGAGAAGGCCTTGCTCGCACTCTCCACTCTAATTCATCCTAAAGGTTTTGTATCTGGTTGAGGTGAGGACTCTGTGCAGGCCAATCAAGATCCTCCACCCCAAACTCGCTCATCCATGTCTTTATGGACCTTGCTTTGTGCACTGGTCCAAATCATTTGGTGGAAGGGGGATTATGATATGGGGTTGTTTTTTAAGTGTTGGGCTTGGGTGCTTAGTTCCAGTGAGGGGAAATCTTAAGGCATCAGCATACCAAGACATTTTGGACAATTTCATGCTCCCAACTTTGTGGGAACAGTTTGGAGATGGCCCCTTCCTGTTCCAACATGACTGCACACCAGTGCATAAAGCAAGGTCCATAAAGACATGGATGTGCGAGTTTGACTGGCCTGCAAAAAGTCCTGACTTCAGCCCAATAGAACACCTTTGGGATGAATTAGAGCGGAGACTGCGAGCCAGGCCTTCTCGTTCATACCAGTGCCTGACCTCACAAATGCACTTCTGGAAGAATGGTCAAACATTCCCATAGACACACTTCTAAACCTTGTGGACAGCCTTCCCAGAAGAGTTGAAGCTGTTATAGCTGCAAAGGGTGGGCCAACTCAATATTGAACCCCAAGGACTAATGCCACGTACACACGGTCGGACATTGATCGAACATTCCGACAACAAAATCTATGGATTTTTTCCGACGGATGTTGGCTCAAACTTGTCTTGCATACACACGGTCACACAAAGTTGTCGGAAAATCCGATCGTTCTGAACGCGGTGACGTAAAACACGTACGTCGGGACTATAAACGGGGCAGTGGCCAATAGCTTTCATCTCTTTATTTATTCGGAGCATGCGTGGCACTTTGTCCGTCGGATTTGTGTACACACGATCGGAATTTCAGACAACGGATTTTGTTGTCGGAAAATTTTATATCCTGCTCTCAAACTTTGTGTGTCGGAAAATCCGATGGAAAATGTCCGATGGAGCCCACACATGGTCGGAATTTCCGACAACACGCTCCGATCGGACATTCTCCATCGGAAAATCCGACTGTGTGTACGGGGCATTAGACTGGGATGCCATTAAAGTTCATGTAAAGGGAGGGATCCCAATACTTTTGGAAATATAGTGTATATTGAGGAAGGATAGTCAGCATGATCCCAAGGCAACATGCAATTTCAGATAGAAATTCTTGGAAGGACTTGCTCTGTTTTGTATAGATACCAATTGTACTCTTTTTGTTTGCTCTATTACTGTGCTAACCAAGCTATATTGGTTACGGCATGTTGCCTTGGAAGCTCAAACACTTTTTACATTCTCCCCTTTAGTCCAAACCCACCATTTGTGGCACTACACCATATGATTTTCTTCCCTGTGGATACCATGTGCTCCAGGCTTACTAGTGCCCTAGCAATACCCTTTCCAGGAGCCATATAGAGTTATGGTCAGGAATCTTCTTTACCTGCTGTGAAAAGACTTTATTAACCACCAAACCTAATTTTTCTGTCAAGAGAATCTGTATTTATCATAAATATTCATTCCTGATAAATGAATATTTAATTGTGTTACATGCTGTTACTTATTAATCACCATCATGAATCCTTGGAAAATAAAGTCCAGTTTATATAACAAGGTAAATTTCCTTGAATAGGGCATCATTTCTGACAAATGACCATGCTCCTTATAAGCAAAATGTCTCTTTAAATTGAGCAGTCAGAGAGAAGGCTGACAAAAGTCCTACACAAGGCCCCCTACCCACTGAAATGCAATTCGTCTGGTCAGAGCTAAGTTATATCAAGACAATCAAGGTCACGTATGATGGATGAAGGTTGACTGTGCAAGTCTGTACTGTTACTAAACTATATCTATAATCTTTGTTTTGATATGAGATTATTACTCCCAAGTTTCAAAATTCCAAGACAGGAAATTGAAAAATGGAGAACAAGACATTAAACCAAAGTTAAAAAAGATGTCTGTTATACAGCACATCACAACAATGTCATCTCAAAACAGAAAACTTTGTGTGTGTTCCTTTTCATTAGACCTCCGTAATTTGCAAATTGTTTTAAGACTGATAAGATTACATACCACACATCAACTCATTTTCCAGAATGCTTAGATGCGGTTTCAGAAAAAATTGTATAATAACCAAAAAAAAAAAAAGATTTTTTTTTAGAATATGTGGAATAATGTACCACCAAGTTGCACTTATACAATCAAAATAAGGACATATACAGGATATGAATTCATTAAAGTAACAGGACTATAAATTTAATCCTGATATCTTTTAAAGCAGGGGTCCCCAACTCCCGGGCCGCGGACCGGTGCCAGTCCCTGGCCTGCTGGGAGTCAGGCCGTGTAGCGGGGGTTGGCGGCAGGCAGAGCAAGCCGGCACAACCTGCACTGCCACCCTCCAACCACCAGAGGGCAGCCACTCCCCTTCTTCTAGCACCACTACTCTCTTCCTTTTCTGTGGTCACAAAGAAGGAGAAGGGAAGGGAGGAGAGCCAGCCAGGGACAGGATCTCATAGCACTGGTGAGAACCCAGGCTGCACCACCCCCTACCCCCTCCCCCAAGGTGACAGGCTGCAACCACCACACACACCCCCAAGGTAACAGGCTGCAATTACCACCCCCCTAGGTGATAAGCTGCATCCCCCCCCGAGATGACAGGCTGCAACACCCCCCCCCCCCGAGGTGACAGGCTGCAACACCCCCCTCCAAGGTGACAGGCTGCAACCACCACAGCCCCCTAGGTGATAAGCTGCACCCCCCCACCCAAGGTGACAGGCTGCAACCACCACTCCTCTGGTGTAAGCTGCATCCCCCCCAGGTGACAGGCTGCAACCACCGCATGCACACCCCCAGTAGACAAGGTGAAAAACCTGCTCACCCCTGATCCCTCCCCCAGGTGATAAGCTGCACCCCTTCCCCCCCCAGGTGACAGGCTGCAACCACCACACACCCCCAGTTGACAAGTTGCAAACCCTGCTCACACTTGATCCCCCCAAGGTCACAGACCTTGGGGGGGATCAAGTGTGCACCCCCCCCACAACAGGCTGCAACCACCACACAAATGACAGCCAAACCCCCTCCTCTGGTCTGTGCAACAACCAAATAAATAACCACCTACCCACCCTCCCACCCCCTGGTCAATGAAGGCTTGACTTCCCGAGAGGCCAGTCCCTGGTGACGGGGAAGTTGGGGATTTCAGTTTTAAAGGAAACCTTGCAGCATGATTGTTGAACTGAGGCTCTCATTAAGCAATTGAAGACATAAAAACCAAACTTTTTTTTAAAAACTGAACTCTTTAGGTACATAGAGAAACAGTGAACAATGTCAATGTATTGTCTAAAAACACATGATGTTTATTTTCAACATATTTTAAAAAGACCCCATGGGGTCAACTTAAAAACATAGGATGATGAAAAATATAAAACAAATGCATATATAACCACCAAAGAAAAAACATATGCCCATATACAGTATATAATATTTTTGAATGCGTCTTCACAAATTAGTATATACTGAAATAGTTCATGGGAGCGTCCCTTCCATATATGCTCTCATTAAACAGTGGAGTTTTAAAGCCCTGCCTATGAAGGTGACTGAAAATGTGTCAATTGTTTTTATTGTGCAGTGGCCTCCTGGCTTGCTGCTATCTTCTGGAAAAAACACATTTGTTTCCCTCAATGGAAGTTTTCAAATTCTTTTCAGGAATACTGGATTCTGGGCTTGCTCTTGGTATTAACCACTTTATGAATTTCACTAGGAAGGTGTCAGTTTCTTTCCTATAAACACCAGGCTTGCTGCTCATTGATGATATAACCCCAATTGTCAGCTTCTCTGAAAATGTGTCTGTTCATTTATTTGCTTCTCTCTCTCTTTTTTTTTGTGTAATCTTTATTTAGGACAAAATTACCATGTTATAGCAAACAGTTTCAGATAGTCAAGGACTATCAAACAAGCAGGAAAATAAAGTAAAGGAGTAAGGAGAACAATGCTTGTCACATTATTAAGCCGTGATACAGGGTTTTTGCTCCTGGGCAGTTAGGGACATTCTATGGCAGTGATATCCATGGACAATATCATAAAGATACACAAGTATATATATGGGGACTGTGGCAAGCCCTATAGCCAGCACTAAGCCCGCCTATGTAGCTGAAAATTCTAGAAAGGATATAGGGCTTCCTGTTGGCAGTGACACTCGGAGAGGGGGGGCAATTTAGCCTCCAGCTAACCTCTCCCAGCGCACTATCCGTGCCTGTGGTAAACATCCGATGCCAAAATGGAAAAACGATGCCATCCCCCGGAAGGGAGGCTTCCACTTCAGCAGCAAGGCACTGTAGCCATGAGTCCAGTTAGTACAGTGTGAGTGAAATGAAGGTCCAAACCCATGTAACGTGAAGAGTTTACATTGTTCTAAAGAATAAGGAGGGGGAGAGAGAAGAGAAGAGGAGAGATTAGGGAAAAGAAGGGATCGGATCATACCTGTATTCTTATGTGGAGTCTTCAGATCCAGACTTCAGGCCAGACAACCTCCAGAGGTAATGGGGAAAGGCTATCTTGCAACAAGAGTATCTCTACCCTCGCGGGATCTAAGGGATGATTCTGCCAGCTCTAACAGTGCTAAGTCTAGACTGGAGGATACATGCCCTGTGTTGGCCACATAGTCAATCCAGGGTGCCCAAATACCGTTGAAACGTGGATCTGAGGGACATGTAGGAGGAAGTGGACTGGGAATAGAGGGATATCTAGAACTAGGATATCTTTTATTTGGGATTTGATGTTTTCCCAATAGGGCTTGATCCGGGGGCACTCCCATCATATGTGTAGTGTGCCCCGGTTTCCACAGTCTCGCTAGCATAGGTCTGATACAGAAGGGTAGATACGCACCAAATCTGCTGGCACCCTATACCAACGGGACAGAACTTTATAGTTTGTTTCTTGTGTTTTAGACTCAATAGAGCTTGAGTGAGTGAGCTGGTAAAGGTGGGCCAGCTGAGTTGGGGTAAATTCAAGCCCTAGGTCTCTCTCCCATGCGTGTGTGTAGGTATAGGGTCCTGTGTGCTGGAGCCTAGCAGGTGGTACAGTTCCGAGACCATGTGGGGTATCGGGTCGTCCTCCAGGAAGAGGCATTTGAAGGATGTGAGAGAGGAAATGTCTCTTATAGAGTGGCCATGGATCTCGAAAAAGTGGTGGAGCTGTCTGTACCTCCAAAAATTCAGGTAAGGATCCCCCTCCGGAGCTATGCTGTGTGCAAAGGTGGTACGGAGCTGAGGCGATGCATGTCCTCACTCCTCCATAGCTAGGACATGCCCCATGCTTCTCTCTCTTGATATGACCGCTTGGAAATTGGGGTCCATCTTTGTAACTGGAGACCATCTTTTCAAAATTCTCTGGATGAGTACCAGTTCATTTCTAGTAGCTAGATAGCATGGTTATGACCAGTTTGCCATATTTGTCTTCTCCAGTCCACACTTTGGCCTTAGTCAGCACCTCTTAGCCAGCACTAGTAAAACTCAATAGAATAATTTTGGTCATATGCGATTGAGTTTTTTCATCACAACAATGAATTTTGATTTTGTGCTATCTCTACAGATAAATAGATGGAGTCTGGATAAATCATCATAGAGATTAGTGTAGTGCGCCCCCTAAAGAGCAGCAAGTGTAAAGGGATCCCCCACCCTGCACAGCCAGGCACACCACACTTCACAGCACACTTGAGTCAGAAGAACAGTCCAGTGCTTTGTTTTTATTTTTTGGTGAATAAACTTGGATAGGGATAGTGGTATTATGGGATTCCCACTTGATCAAAGCAGTAGAACTCTTCAGGGACAAAACTATATATAGTCTATATAAAAACTTCTCCTCTGCCTCTTGAACACAGCTTGATTGCACAACTACAATTTCCAGGACCAGCTGGCACTGTTTAGATGATTTGACAAAGTATCAGTCAAATCAATAGCAAAAAGGCCTTTACAGGCAGGGACCGTGGGCCCCTTGTTTGTGCAGCAAAGTTCTAGTGCCCAGCTTTCCTCCTCCTGTGGCTACAGATGCCAGCACCACCTTTTTAGGCACTGTAAGCCCACCTGGCTGCAGCTGCCCCTTTCTTTAGCCATCCTGCCTACTTCCCACAGTCCTCCCAGGCTAACTCTGCATCCACCCCAGACTGCTATCCTTGGTCCTCTCAGGCTGCCTCTCAGTCTTCTCCGACTGCATCACTCACCAGCCCACCTGTTTGTCTTCCTCCCTGGAGATTTGACCAGCAATGTCCTCCTGCTGTCCTTCTTCTGCTCCCATGCCTCCAGTCAGAACACCTCTGTGCCATAAAGAGGAACCCTTCCGCACCCGAGCCCAGGCCCGAGGTCAGCCTCCCCCACAGACAAGGGAGCTATCCTCAAGGGCCATCAACAGCCTAACATTCCATCCCCAGTTTCCACTTGAACTCCACTGCCCCAGCTGGGCTGACTCTGAGTATTTGAGGGGGCTTGCCCCCTGCCAACCCATCTGTTGGGGATTGGTCAGGGCCCTCAGAATACTCCAGACAGCTCCTCCTCACCTCCATGACCATTCTTGTGGAAGTTTCCAGCAAGTTCCAGAAGTAGGGAGAGGTCTCAGAGATGCTGCCTGTGAGTCATCCAGCCTCCCAGAGTCACCCAAACCCTGACCCAGAAAAAACACAGGCTTGGCTGCTAGCCAAGCCAAACAATTTACTTACTCTAACAGAAATCTTACTCTAGCACACTAAAGGGTGCTACACTAGTGGTGAGCCAATCATACCTGGGTTTGGTGTCAAATCAATGGAAACTGAAAAAAATGCTGATTAGACATGTGCACTGCCGAAAAATTAGTTCATGTTCAATTCATTTGTTTGTTTTTTTTTGTTTCTTTTTCAGGTCATTCGTTATGACCGCAATTCGAAAAATCGTACATTTGAAAATGTGAAAATCCGAAAATAAGAAAGAAAATCCGATAATTCGAAAGAATGACTAACTAATAATAACTAACTATTAAATTATAGGTATTGGAATTTCCTTTCAAATTTGGCTGTTAGTGAACAAAACAAATACGAATTTATCCAAAGTTACAAATTATCCGAAATAACGAATGCCGCATCTAAACAAATGGAAAGGAAGTAATTAATAATAAATAATAATAATAAAACGTTTTTATTATTGTTATTTATTATTATTAATTTGTTACGTTCCATTCATTTAGATACGGCATTCGTTACTTTGAATAAATTTGTATTTGTTATGTTTACTAACAGCCAAATTTGGAAAGAAATTCCAATACCTATAATTTAATAGATAGTCATAGTTAAGTTATTATTAGTTAGTTATTACTTTCAGCTGTAAACCTTGAGGGGAGACACACACTCCCTACAGGACCTCAGATTATGGGCTGAGTGTCCCCAAATAGGAGTTTCTCATCCTCGTGTTCACCTTTTTTGCAAATTAGACTCTCTGGTCCTTTCTTGCCTCCTATGATTGCCTGCAGTCTGGTTTCTGGTCTTATGGTGTCTGCTTGATCCCTTTTGCGATATATCTTGGGCAGGCTCTGATATTCATTTGGACAGTGTCCACCGAGGAAGCCCCATTATAGGGCGAAACATGTTGGGAACCACACCATTGTGCTGTACCTTTAAGGACTGCACTGTATGAGTCTTTTCTAATGCAACTGCGTTGTCTTTATGTATTAATAAAATGTATACTTTTGAACCACTTCAGCCCCGGAAGATTTGGCTGCTCAATGACCAGGCCATTTTTTGCGATTGTACACTGTGTCGCATTAAATGACAATTGCGCGGTCCTCCGACGCTGTACCCAAACAAAATTGACGTCCTTTTTTTCCCACAAATAGAGCTTTCTCTTGGTGGTATTTGATCATCTCTGCAGGTTTTTATTTTTTGCACTATTTACAAAAAAAGAGCGACAATTTTGAAAAAAACACAATATTTTGTACTTTTTGCTATAATAAATATCCCCAATTTTTTTTTAAAAAAAGCTAATTTTTTCCTCCGTTTAGGCCGATATGTATTCTTCTACATATTTTTGGTAATAAAAATCGCAATAAGCGTATATTGATTGGTTTGCGCAAAAGTGATAGCGTCTACAAAATAGGGAATAGATTTATGGAATTTTTATAATTACTTTTTTTTTTACTAGTAATGGCGGCGATCTGCGATTTTTATCGGGACTGCGACATTATGGCAGACACATCGGACACTTTTGACACATTTTTGAAACCACTGACAATCATACAGTGATCAGTGCTATAAAAATGCACTGATTACTGTGTAAATGTCACTGGCAGGAAAGGGGTTAACACTAGCGGGCGATCAAGATGTTAACTGTGTTCCCTGACTGTGTGTTCTAACTGTAGGGGGAGGGGACTGACTATAGGAGATGACAGATCGTGATTCCTAGCTATTAGGAACTCACGATCTACCTTTCCACAGCTTACAGAACAGGGATGTGTGTGTGTGTGTGTTTACACACACACATCCCTGTTCTGCCTCTCATGCCCGTGATCGCACGCGGCCGCCGGTCATCGCGACCGCCGGCCACGAGCATCGGCACCCCCCGCAATGCAGCGGGCGTGCTCCTGCTATGCCGCTTAAAGGAGCCGACGTACAACCACGTCGTTTTGCCCCCAACCGTGCCATTCTGCCGCAGTAAAACTGGTTACCTAATTTTTTCTATTGATTTAACATGCACCTTAAAAATCCCACAAATCTCCAATATACAAATACGTAAAGTATAGTAAACTACAAAGATCGATGTTTCTTTTTATATTTATAACTGACAAATACTAATTTGATTTATTGCTGAGGGTTACAGCAATTTGCACATCATTGCTGATCCCTACAGCCTTACCGGAAAAACAACCCTATAGTCTACCTGCTCCCGCTATACAACTCTCTCTCGTTATATCAAGCTCTTGATTTTTTTTTTTTTTTTTTACAAACGGGATCTATAATCTTTTCATTTTCATTTTAGAAGTTCATTTTCAATACTGTGGAGCAGCAGCCCCTGTAATGATATTTATTCCACTGTGCAGTATTTATAAATTTAACCGTGATCAGTAGCATTGTGGGATAAATGATATTCCATCTTAGCAAAGTGTTGTATATTACACCAGATTACTGACACCAGCTGAGACATGCTCACAGATAGTATTGCAAATGCAATCACTCATAAATCTGTCATCGGCTTCCATGTGCCTTCAATTCATATATCTACTACAGTATTTCACGAGCAGGCAAAGAATCACTTTTTGGCATTGCAGGAATGAAGCAAACTGAGTTTGTCCTTAAACCTGTGACCTTCTATTTAATAGAGATAGAACCTTACGCAGATAGGAATGTGCGGTAACAAATACCAAAGTTCCATTAGAGTCATTAGTTTATCAGTAATTATTCTAGAATTGCATTGCTCACAATGTCTGCACATGATAATCCCTCATTTAGAATACAGTAGGAAGTTTTGCTTTGGGTTGAAGAACTTATCTAAGTTTATATACAAACTAGTCAATGCAGCGGCACATTCATTTACGATGTGAAAGATATACACGAACTGGACACTTCATTAGGTACACTTGTTCAATTGCTTGGTAACACAAATTGCTAATCAGCCAATCACATGGCAGCAACTCAATGCATTTGGGCATCTAGACATTGTGAAGACAACTTGCTGAAGTTCAAACCAAGCATCAGCATGGGGAAGAAAGGATATTTAAAGTGGGGTTCCACCCAGGGGGGCCGTCCAAAAAAAAAAAAATTAAAAGTCAGCAGCTACAAATACTGCAGCTACTGACTTTTAATTGGACACTCACCTGTCCCTGGGTCCAGCGATGCGGGGGATCGAGGCCCCGCTCGTCTCCCCCCTCCGCTCGTCGGCGCCGGCATTTCAACTGTGGGCGCCGGGCTGTGGCTTCACAGCCTGGCACCCACTGCGCATGCGCGAGCGGCGCCGTGCGCCGTGATTGGCCGCTCAATCACCTGGGACCTGAATTGGGTCCCAGATGATTGACAGGAGGGAGGGAGCAGAGCGGAGCCCTTCCTGTGCCGAGGAGGAAGTGATGTCACCAGCCCAGGCTAAGGGACAGGCAGACTACGATGGACCACCTAGCAACAGGCATTTAGAGGTAAGTAAAAAAAAAAAAAATATCCAAATGTTTTTTTGTTTTTTTTTTTAGAATTTTTTAGATAGGTTTGTTTTTTTGGGTGGAACCCCACTTTAAGTGATCTCTTCTTTGATCTTTTCTTTAACCGCTAGCCGACCAGCCGCCGCAGTTATACTGCGGCAGGTTGGCACAGCTGTGCAAATCGCCGTAGGTGTACATCGCTCCTTTAAGACGTCACAGCAGGAGCGCACCGCGTGTCCCCGGAGCCGATACGCCTTCCCGGCAGGTGCGATGACCGCCGGGGCACCCACGATCGCTCGTGGCAGAACGAGAACGGGGATGGTTCAGGGCTGCCAACCTCCCGGAGCATTTTTTTACTGACAAAACATGGCAAATTTACTGGCGGAGCACATTTTTTACTGGCAACCTGAGAAATTACAGAACTGCTATTGAAAACTAACTAACACAGTGAATGTTTGAACAGTATAAACATGATATGGAACACTAATGCCGCGTACACACGATAGGATTTTCCGACAACAAATGTTTGATGGGAGCTTGTTGTCGGAAATTATGACCGTGTGTAGGCTCCATCGGACATTTTTTGGCGGAATTTCCGACAAACAAAATTTGAGAGCTGGATCTCAAATTTTCCGACAACAAAATCCGTTGTCGGAAATTCCGATCGTGTGTACACAATTCCGACGCACAAAAGTCCACGCATGCTCGGAATCAAGCAGAAGAGCCGTACTGGCTATTGAACTTCATTTTTCTCGGCTCGTCGTACATGTTGTACGTCACCGCGTTCTTGACTTTTGGAATTTCCGACAACATTTGTGTGACCGTGTGTATGCAAGACAAGTTTGAGCCAACATCCGTCCGTTTTGTTGTCAGAAAATGCTATCGTGTGTACGCGGCATGACAATGCCTATAACAAAGTAATTTGCTTGATTTACCCATAAAAAGTCAACACAGCATGAAATTATCATCCCCTGATATTTACTGGCAGTTGTAAAAAAATCATTGATTTTTACAAACTGTCAGTAAATTTACTGGCGGTTGGCAACCCTGGGATGGTTCTCTCAAATCCCAGTTCTCTCAGGGGAGAGGAGACAGATCGTGTGTTCATTCTAATGCCCCGTACACACGGTCGGATTTTCCGATGGAAAATGTGTGATAGGACCTTGTTGTCGGAAATTCCGACCGTGTGTGGGCTCCATCACACATTTTCCATCGGATTTTCCGACACACAAAGTTTGAGAGCAGGATATAAAATTTTCCCACAACAAAATCCGTTGTCAGATATTCCGATCGTGTGTACACAAATCCGATGCACAAAGTGCCACGCATGCTCAGAATAAATAAAGAGATGAAAGCTATTGGCTACTGCCCCGTTTATAGTCCTGACGTACGTGTTTTACGTCACCGCGTTTAGAACGATCGGATTTTCCGACAACTTTGTGTGACCATGTGTATGCAAGACAAGTTTGAGCCAACATCCGTCGGAAAAAAACCTAGGATTTTGTTGTCGGAATGTCTGATCAATGTCTGATCAATGTCCGACCGTGTGTACGGGGCATAAGAATGAACACCGACCGGTCTCCTCCCCTAGTCAGTCCCATCCCCTCTACAGTTAAAACACACTGAGGGAACACAGTTAAACACTTGATCGCCCCCTACTGTTAACCCCTTCCCTGCTAGTGACATTTACACAGTAATCAGTGGCTATTTTTAGCTCTGATCGCTGTATAAATGTCAATGGTCCCAAAATAGTGTCAAAAGTGTCGGATCCGTCCGCCGCAATATCGCAGTCCTGATAAAAATCGCAGATCGCCGCCATTACTAGTAAAAATAATAATAATAATAATAAAAATGACATAAATCTATCCCCTATTTTGTAGACATTATAACTTTTGCGCAAACAAATCAATATACACCTATTGTGATTTTTTTTTACCAAAAATATGTAGAAGCATACATAGCATCCTAAACTGATGAAGAAATGTTTTTGTTCTTTATTTTTTTGGGGATATTAATTATAGCAAAACGTACAAAATATTGTGCTTTTTTTTTAAATTGTCAGCCTTTTTTTGTTTAAATCGCAAAAAATAAAAACCACTTCAAATACCACCAAAACAAAGCTCTATTTGTGTGGAAAAAAAGGACATACATTTTGTTTGGGTAGAACGTTGCACGATCGCGCAATTGTCAGTTAAAGCGACGCAGTGCCGTATCACAAAAAATGGCCTGGTCAGTAAGGGGACAAATTCTTCCGGGGCTGAAGTGGATAAAGCTATGAAGTACAACATCTCTTATTTTGAATAATATCCAGATATATGTGCTTGTGGTTTGCCTTCCGTGTCCACCGGAGGGAGTACCCTCGGGTGCCCCGCTGCTGCCACTATTTTCGGTTGCTGGTACTCCGTAAGTAAGCAACAAAACAACTTTTTTCCTTCCCATTTTCTTCACCAGTTATGCTTAAAATTGTGTATGTCCAGTGTTTTGTTGTTGTGATGTACTATTTTAATTGTAGATGGTAATAATCGATTCCTCCTGAAGAAGTGTTTGTCACCACGAAACATCTAGAGGATTTGCTGCACATCAATTACTCTGTACCCTTAGGCTTAACGTACATGGGACGTTTTAAAACCTCCCCTGAAAGATTCAACTTGACAGATTGTAAATGACATTTAAAAACGTCAGTTTTGCCACGTTTACATGCTGCGTTTAGCCGCGTTTGCGTTTAGGAGCATTTAAAAAAAAAATTTTTTTTTTTTCAAATACCATATATACTCATATATACTCGAGTATAAGTCGTTCCGAGTATAAGTCGAGGCCCTAATTTACCACAAAAAAAATGGGAAAAACGTATTGACCCGAGTATAAGACGAGGGTGAGAAATGCACAGATACTGTAAGTGGAAAAGAGGGTCAACAATGCCCATTTGCAGCATCACTGTGCCCATTTGCAGCCTCACTGTGCCCATTTGCAGCCATAGGTCCCCTGAACTTCAAACTCGGTAGTTAAGGGTTCCTAGATCCCCCCTAGCTGCAGCCAAAATTTGGGGTCTCTGAACCCAAAGGGTCCCGAAATGACATTGCTGCAGATGGACACAGTTGACCGAATTTGGGGCCCTGTATCTCGGGGCCACTTAGTGCTAAGAACCCCAAATTTGGTGTGCAAACCCAATGGAACTAGCAGCAAAAAATGTCCAAAGCTGGGGTTTCTAGCACCAAGTGGGAGTTACAGGGCCCCAAATATCAGTTCAGAAAATGTCAAGCACTTTTCTGCAGCAGAGAATTACATTTTCCGAACCGGTTTTGGGGCCCCGTATCTCAGGGCCACTTAGTGCTAGGAACCCCAGCTTTGGATATGTTATGGTACCAGTTCCAGTGTGCATACCAAATTTGGGGTTCCTAGCATCTAGTGGCCCTGAGATATGGGGCCCCAAAATCGGTTCAGAAAATGTCAAGCACTTTTCTACAGCAGAGAATGACATTTTCCGAACCGATTTTGGGGCCCCGTATCTCGGGGCCACTTAGTGCTAGGAACTTCAGCTTTGGATATGTTGGGATATGTTGAGTTTGCACACCAAATTTGGGGTTCCTAGCATCAAGTGGCCCTGAGATACAGGGCCCCAAAGTCGGTTCGGAAAATGAAATTTTTTGCTGCAGAAAAGTGCTTGACTCGAGTATAAGTCGAGGGGGGCACTTTCAGCACTAAAAAATGTGCTGAAAAATTCGACTTATACTCGAGTATATACGGTAGTCAAAAATGTATCTCCATTAAAAACGCCTGTAAACGAAATGCGGCGAAACGTGAGTTACCGTGTTTACAATCTGTTACAGGTATTTGGCGTTTCAAATGCCTCTGAACATCCGTCTTGAACAAATTTTTTTTGCTTTCCAAAAAAGCTTCTAAACTCAACTGCCTAGAAACGTCTGTAAACGACCCTGTGTACATGTACTGATAAGATAACATAGAGGAGAGTTGAGGGGCAGCTGAAAAAAATGCCCCACTGCTTCTAAACAGCAGTGTACATGAAGCCTTAGGATCACCTGAGGTTACCACTTCACCAGCACTATTGATGAATTTGGTGCATCTGTGGGGCACTGGTGATCGCCGACACTTCCTGGGTCTGGAACACACGCAGAGGGATCCGAGGGATGCCGTCACTTCCGGGTAGAGGAAAACCAATAGGCGACATGTTTGTGGAGGATGTGCTCCTTCTTCAGGCCTCCAGAGGCAAACACATGACGGCATCCCTTGGCTCCCTCTGCGTGTGTTCCGGACCCAGGATGTGTAGGCGATCACCGGCGCAGCCCGCTCTGAGCCCCCAGCAAGCAGCCCCACAGATGCACCGACTTCACGGATGTCTGACAAATTGTCACTAAATGCCTGTTACCATTTTACTCTTGTGAGTACCCATTTTTCCATTTGTGAAATTAAACCTGCTGTCATACTGCACTTTGAGTGGCGCCTGTGTTTTATTCTCAGCCATTACCAGAAGACTCTTCTTATCTTCCACTGGGCTGCCTTCAAGTTGCTTTTATATGGACTTTATGGACTTTTATATGAGCCAGTTTTTTTTTTTTAATTCATCTTAACTATTCCCTTCCCCTATATGCAATTAGGTTGGTGGGTTCACATTGAGCCTGGCGCAAGCGCCGATGTATTTTCTATCTGAATCTAGGGAAGCAACTGTCAGCACTGAGAAAAACTTCCATACTAAAAGAGAGCTGGGAATGTACCCGGCAGGGGCCAGCACAGAGGCGGGTAGAGACAAAGAGGTGCAGGCACTAGAAAAGAGTAGATGGGTGACAGTCAGGAAGGATAGAAGGGAAAGTGCCAGGGAGGCCAATCCTAGACTGGAACATCCCAATAAACAGGGCCAGATTAAGAGCAACATGGGCCTGGTGCTAAGGATTTTGGTGGGCCTTTTTATGAAAATAAATAAAATGAAAACGCAAACAATTTTTTGTTGAATTAAATTAAAGAGAGAGAGGGGTGTGAGAGAGTGGTAGAGAGAGAGAGGGGGGGGGGGGGTGATAGCGAGATAGGGGGCTGAAAGAGAGGGAATGAGAGGGAGGGGAAAAGAGAGAGAAAGGCGTTAAATGAGAGAGATGGGGATGAGAGAGGGGGGGTGAGAAAAAGGGGAATAGAGAGAGGGTGAAAGAGAGAGAGGGTTGAAGGGGGCAAGAGAGAGAGAATGGGGGATGAAGGGGGTGAGAGAGAGAACAGGGTGAAAGAGAGGGGATGAGAGAGAGAGGGGGGTGAAAGAGGGAGAAGGGGGGTGAGAGTGAGGGGGTGAGTCTGTGGGGGGCACAGCATAGTACATTACACGGGGGGGATAGCACAGTACATTACATGGTTGGCACTACACATTACATGGTGGATACATGGAGACAGCACATTTAATGGTGGGCGAAGCACATTACATGGCGGGCACAGCACATTACACTGTTGGCACTGCCCAATACAGCACATTAAAAGGTAGGCACAGTACATTATATGGTGGGCACAGCACATGACATGGTTGGTACTGCACAACACAGCACATTGCATGGTGGACACAGCACATGCACACGGTGGGCACAGGACCTTATATGGTGGGCACAGCACATGACATGGTGGGCATAGCTGAGCACATTACATGGTGGGCACTGCACATTACAAGTGGGCACTGCACAGCACATTATATGGTGGGCACAGCATATTATATGGTGGGTACTGCACATGGCATGGTGGGCACTGCACAGCACATGGCAAGGTGGGCACTGCATGACACAGCACAGCACATTAATTGGTGGACACCACACATGACATGGTGAGCCCTGCATAGCGCATTCCATTGTGGGTACTGCACGGCACATGCCATGGTGGACAATGTACAGCACCTTACATGCTGGGTACAGCACATTACATGGTAAGCACTGCATGGCGCAGCACATGACATGGTGGGCACAACACAGCACGACAGGTTGGGCACTGCACAGTAATTTACATGGTGGGCACTGCACATGACACGGTTGGCACTGCATGGCACAGCACATTACATGGTGGGTACAGCGCATTACATGGTGGGCACTGCATGGCACAGCACATTTCATGGTGGGCAATGCAACTGCACATTACATGTTAGGAACTGCACATGACATGGTGGGCACTGCTGAACAGCCCAGCACATTGCACAGTGGGCACAACACACGGCAGGGTGGGCACAGCACATGACATGGTGGGAACTACACATGACATGGTAGGCACTGCATGGCACATCACATTACACGGTGGGCACTGTACATTACTTGGTGGGATCACTGCATGGCACAGCACATTACATGGTGGGCACTGCAATGTACAGCACATGACATGGTGGGCACTGCAATGTACAGCACATGACATGGTGGGCACCGCACATTACATAGTGAGCACTGCAATGCACAGCAAATTACATACTGGGCACAGCACATTACATGGGGGGCACTGCAATGCACAGCACATGACATAGTTGGCACAGCACATTACATGGGGGGCACTGCAATGCACAGCACATGACATAGTGGGCACAGCACATTACATGGGGGCACTGCAATGCTCAGCACATGACATAGTGGGCACAGCACATTACACGGGGGGCACTGCAATGCACATGACATGGTGGGCACAGCACATTACATGGGGGGCACTGCAATGCACATGACATGACATGGTGGGCACAGCACATTACATGGGGGCACTGCAATGCACATGACAGTGGGCACAGCACATTACATGGGGGCACTGCAATGCACATGACATGACATGACATGGTGGGCTCAGCATATTACATGGGGGGGCACTGCAATGCACATGACATGACATGGTGGGCACAGCACATTACATGGGGGGCACTGCAATGCACATGACATGACATGGTGGGCACAGCACATTACATGGGGGCACTGCAATGCACATGACATGACATGGTGGGCACAGCACATTACATGGGGCACTGCAATGCACATGACATGACATAGTGGGCACAGCACATTACATGGGGGGCACTGCAATGCACATGACATGACATAGTGGGCACAGCACATTACATGGGGGGCACTGCAATGCACAGCACATGACATAGTTGGCACAGCACATTACATGGGGGGGCACTGCAACGCACAGCACATAACATGGTGGGCACAGTACATTACATGGGGGCACTGCAATGCACATGACATGGTGGACACAGCACATTACATGGGGGGCACTGCAATGCACATGACATGACATGGTGGGAACAGCACATTACATGGGGGGCACTGCAATGCACATGACATGGTGGGCACCGCACATTACATGGGGGCACTGCAATGCACATGACATGGTGGGCACAACACATTACATGGGGGGCACTGCAATGCACATGACATGGTGGGCACAGCACATTACATGGGGGCACTGCAATGCACATGACATGGTGGGCACAACACATTACATGGGGGGCACTGCAATGCACATGACATGGTGGGCACAGCACATTACATGGAGGGCACTGCAATGCACATGACATGGCATGGTGGGCACAGCACATTACATGGGGGGCACTGCAATGCACATGACATGGCATGGTGGGCACAGCACATTACATGGAGGGCACTGCAATGCACATGACATGGCATGGTGGGCACAGCACATTACATGGAGGGCACTGCAATGCACATGACATGGCATGGTGGGCACAGCACATTACATGGGGGGCACTGCAACGCACAGCACATAACATGGTGGGCACAGTACATTACATGGGGGGCACTGCAATGCACATGACATGACATAGTGGGCACAGCACATTACATGGGGGGCACTGCAATGCACATGACATGATGGGCACATCACATTACATGAGGGGCACTGCAATGCACATGACATGATGGGCACATCACATTACATGAGGGGCACTGCAATGCACATGACATGACATAGTGGGCACATCACATTACATGGGGGGCACTGCAATGCACATGACATGACATGGTGGGCACAGCACATTACATGGGGCACTGCAATGCACATGACATGACATAGTGGGCACAGCACATTACATGGGGGGCACTGCAATGCACATGACATGACATAGTGGGCACAGCACATTACATGGGGGGCACTGCAATGCACAGCACATGACATAGTTGGCACAGCACATTACATGGGGGGGCACTGCAACGCACAGCACATAACATGGTGGGCACAGTACATTACATGGGGGCACTGCAATGCACATGACATGGTGGACACAGCACATTACATGGGGGGCACTGCAATGCACATGACATGACATGGTGGGAACAGCACATTACATGGGGGGCACTGCAATGCACATGACATGGTGGGCACCGCACATTACATGGGGGCACTGCAATGCACATGACATGGTGGGCACAACACATTACATGGGGGGCACTGCAATGCACATGACATGGTGGGCACAGCACATTACATGGGGGCACTGCAATGCACATGACATGGTGGGCACAACACATTACATGGGGGGCACTGCAATGCACATGACATGGTGGGCACAGCACATTACATGGAGGGCACTGCAATGCACATGACATGGCATGGTGGGCACAGCACATTACATGGGGGGCACTGCAATGCACATGACATGGCATGGTGGGCACAGCACATTACATGGAGGGCACTGCAATGCACATGACATGGCATGGTGGGCACAGCACATTACATGGAGGGCACTGCAATGCACATGACATGGCATGGTGGGCACAGCACATTACATGGGGGGCACTGCAACGCACAGCACATAACATGGTGGGCACAGTACATTACATGGGGGGCACTGCAATGCACATGACATGACATAGTGGGCACAGCACATTACATGGGGGGCACTGCAATGCACATGACATGATGGGCACATCACATTACATGAGGGGCACTGCAATGCACATGACATGATGGGCACATCACATTACATGAGGGGCACTGCAATGCACATGACATGACATAGTGGGCACATCACATTACATGAGGGGCACTGCAATGCACATGACATGACATGGTGGGCACAGCACATTACATGGGGGGCACTGCAATGCACATGACATGGTGGACACTGGGTACAAGAGAGCACATTACATGGGGGGGAGCAGTCTTTCCCCTAGCACAATAAAACACCTCCCTAACAAATGTACTAACCTTATCTTAACAACAGCATGTAAGATGTCCTTCCTCCCGGGCTCCTGCTGATAGAACATCAGCGCCCCTCCCCCAGACAGCTCCCAGACACTGAGGAGGATCTGTGTGAGTGGAACAGATCATGTGATAGGAGTCAGGCATGACAGAGACAGGACTCGGCTGCACTAACACTTGTCTCCTCCATGTGTGCACAGAGGGCTCCTCTTCCTTCAGGAAGGCACACAGATATCGATAAGCCACTGGCATGGGCCTATATTGAAGGAGGGGCCTGGAGCTGCAGCTCCACCAGCCCCTATGTTAATCCGGCCCTGCCAATAAATACACTCCATTGAGTGACATTTGTGAAACCAGTCAGGGACCATCACTGCTGGAGCTGAGGGACTCCCCTAGCTGCCAGGGGAAGAACTCCTCCAGCGAGAGTGGGGGCGGAATCGAAGGGAAGGGAAAGACAGATTCTGGTGGTAAGGGACTTAATTCTTACAAGGACAGAGAGGGCAATCTGCGACAAAGACCTAAAGTGCCAAACTGTATGCTGTCTACCAAGCGCTTGGGTTTGGCACATCACGGATCTGGTGCACAGATTACTGGGAGGGGCTGGGGAAGACCTGGCTGTCATAGTGCACGTTGGCACCAATGACAAAGTCAGAGGCAGATAGAGTGTCCTAAAGAACGATTTTAGGGACTTAGGAGCTAAATTGAGGAAAAGGACCTCCAAGGTAGTATTCTCAGAAATACTACCGGTACCTTGAGCCACATCAGAAAGGCAGAGGGAGATTAGGGAAGTAAACAAGTGGCTGAGGAGCTGGTGTAGTAAGGAGGGATTTGGATCGGTCACCAGTTCTATAGAAGGGATGGACTGCACCTAAATCTTCACAAGGGAATAAGGGGGCTTCAGTAACCAAAACTGCAGTTTTTATCCTTATGACACATCACAGAAAGCACCCTCATGGCTAACAGAGGACAGAATTAGAGATAGACCTGGAAAACTTAACATTAATAGGTCACTGGGACCAGATGGCTTGCACCCAAGGGTCCTTAGGGAACTGTAGCACCAATATTTAAAAAAACAAAACAAAATACATCCCTGGGAATTACAGACCAGTTAGCCTAACATCAATAGTATGCAAGCTCCTGGAGGGGATGATAAGGGACTATATACAAGATTTTAGTAGTGAAAAGTGTATCATTAGCAGTAATCAGCATGGATTCATAAAGAAGAATCGTTCTTGCCAAACCAATCTATTAACCTTCTATGAGGAGGTGAGCTGCCATCTAGATAAAGGAAGGCCCGTAGACGTGGTGTATCTGGATTTTGCAAAAGCATTTGACACAGTTCCCCATAAACGTTTACTGTATAAAGTAAGGTCCGTTGGCATGGACCATAGGGTGAGTACATGGATTTAAAACTCTCCACAAGGGCGAGTTCAGAGGGTGGTGATAAATGGGGAGTACTCGTAATGGTCAGGGGTGGAAAGTGGAGTCCCCCAGGGTTCTGTGCTGGGACCAATCTTATTTAATTTGTTCATAAACGACCTGGAGGATGGGATAAACAGTTCTCTGTATTTGCGAACGATACTAAATTAGCAGGGCAATAACTTCTCCGCAGGATTTGGAAACCTTGCAAGAAGATCTGAACAAATTAATGGGGTGGGCAACTACATGGCAAATGAGGCTTAATGTAGAAAAATGTAAAAAAATGCATTTGGGTGGCAAAAATATGAATGGAATCTATACACTGGGGGGAGAACCTCTGGGGGAATCTAGGATGGCATGCAATGCAAAGCTGCTGCTAACAAAGCAAACAGAATATTGCCATGCATTAAAAAGGGGATTAACTCAAGAGATAAAGCGATAATTCTCCCACTCTACAAGACTCTGGTCCGGCCTCACCAGGAGTATGCTGTCCAGTTCTGGGCACCAGTTCTCAGGAAGGATGTACTGTAAATGTAAAAGTACAGAGAATGGCAACAAAGCCAAAAGGACTGGAAGATATTAGTTATGAGGAAAGGTCGCGAGCACTGAACTTATTCTCTCTGGAGAAGAAACGCTTGAGAGGGGATATGATTTCAATTTACAAATTCCACACTGGAGACCCCACAATAGGGATAAAACATTTCAGTGGAAGGGAGTTTAATAAGACACATGGCAAATCAGAAGAAATGAGGTTTAACCTTAAACTGCATAGAGGGTTCTTTACTGTAAGAGCGGCAAGGATGTGGAATTCCCTTCCACAGGCGGTGGTTTCAGCGGGGAGCATCGATAGTTTCAAAAAACTATTAGATAAGCACCTGAACGACTACAAAATACAAGAATATACAATGTAATACTGACATATACTCATACACATAGGTTGGACATGATGGACTTTTTTCAACCTCGCCTACTATGTAACTATGTAAGTCCTAAGGAAGGGGGAGATCTTTGAGCCCTTTAAAATCATCGGCTGCCCCAGGTCTTTTCCTTGTGATCAAATATTGTTATTAAATGTGTTTGCACTCTGCCCACAGTGGGCGCAACAGACCTCAGATCCTCTCTGAGCAGTGGCGGTGGGCTCGGGGGGGCTGGCTCAGAGGGGGATAGCAAGACCCTATTATACCACTATAGGCAAATCTGGGACCTAGCTATGGTCAAACTCGAGATACCTCAATATAACGATTTCACTCCAATATGGCACAACAAAATTCTATCTAAATTCCTACAGATTCCCAACACAGAGATCTGGGTCACGAGAGGGATCTACTACCTGCACCACCTGCTTTCCGATAGAGGTCTGAAGATCTTTGATCCCCTTCACAGTGAATTCATGCTCCAAAATAGTATGTTCTTCAGCTTCTTACAGATCTGTCATGCCATACACTTCCAATTACCTCACTCTCCTCCTCAGCCCACTTCCAACAATATGCTTATTACTCCTTCATCCACCCAAACAGCTTATGATCTTAAACCCCGTTGGGAAAGAGAGGTGGGAGCAATGGAAGATGAGGATTGGAGTGAAGCTTTAGAAGCCATCAAAATTGTCTCTCCTAAACTTTCCGATAGACTCTCTCAAATCTATATCCTGCATCGGGCATACAGTATCTCACCCCATTGAGGGTAGCTAGATATCAGAGGGGGCAATCTACCAACTGTCTATTGTGTCATCAGGAAGTAGGTATATCCTTTCACCTAATTTGGGCATGCCCGTTGTTACAAGCACTTTGGAAACAAATTGTGGATTTCCTGCATGACACGATGGGCTCCCCACTTACCTTGGATCCAAAACAATGCCTATTGGGGATATTCCCCAACTCTGAAATTGATAAGTTCACAAAGATATTTTTTGCACGAAACTATTTTCAGACAGGAAAATCAGCCACCTAATTTTACTGACTGGAAGGTAGATGAGAATAACACGCTTCCATACAAAAAATTATTGTACATAAAACGGGGGTGCCCAACCAAGTACAATAAAATTTGGGATCGTTGGCTCCAGGTTTCTGAAACATGTACATAAACACCATGATGGCCCCTAGAAAGATTCCTCATTGTCTGTAGATACCCCACACCTTTATTACCATGTGGGAATCACTAATTGAGCCCTGATAGATATGTCTCTATCTATATTAAGGTTTGCACTGGACTTTACCACATATCTGTGATAGAACTTTATTTTTTCACATGTAACAGATGTATTGCCTTCAACACGCTTATGTACCTATTGTATATGTCAATTTGTTCAATAAAAACCTTTTGTTAAAAAAAATTAAAAAAAAGTGTTTGGACTCACAGACCTTTGTTTGGCTCTCTTATTCTGCATGTATATCTTCAAATCTGTGCTCCTGGCTTTTGGGATACAACAAGAGCAGCTTTTTGGTGCCACTGTGTATTATTGAGATCTGATCGGTCTACTGTTGGTTCTAATCCAGCGCCGTGTTTTTACTTTATTTATTAAATTTTATAATTGATGTCTGTTAGAAAAGTTCACCTTCTCCGTTACTTCTTGTGACCATTGTCCATGACCATGTAACTGGACAGCACAGTGGCTTAGTGGTTAGCACTTTCGCCCTGCTATGCTGGGGTCTTTGGTTTGAATCTTGGCCTTGAGTTTGCATGTTCTCCCTGTGCTTGCATGGGTGTCATCTGAGTATTCTGGGTTTCTGTCTGAATCGACTTAGTATGTGTATGTATGCATATGAGACAAGGACCTTAGATTGTAAGCTCCTTGAGGCCAGGGACTGATGTGAGGGTACATTATGTAAAGTACTACACACATTGTTATTCCTATACAAATATCTGCAATTAATACTTCAATGGTTTCATAAGCCTCACCTGTCACTAGACATATCCCCAACTAAGAGCATACATATATCCATAACATGGCACACATCTGTTGTAACAATACTGCAGTACATAGACACTTTACTGTCTGGCATGGTTTATCTAGTTAGCAATGTTTGCCAAATCATTTTGCATAAGCCTAACTTATATGCAGCTCAGTTACCCTGCATACGTTTCATTAGTAGAAATGCCTTTCAAATGCAATGTTTGCTAGATTCAGCATCCATCATATCCTCAGAAGAGCACTACTGTATATCTCACTGTGAGACTTTCTCAAAATGGCCACTGGATCCTGCAGTGGACACCCTCTGCATTGCTAAAGTTAAAAAGTTAAAGTTGAAATTACCGCCACCGTATGAGACCAGTTAAGAGTAGGGAGGGGGGATGGAAGTAGGGTTGTAGGGAGCACCCAGTGGAAGCTAATGTAGGGTCTTGGGAGCACAGAGAGAGCTACAAATAGGAATAGGTGTCCACCAGAGGCAAAACTTGACCCTGCAAGTGGTAGCACTATAGCACTGACGTGAAACCTTTTTCGGCTAAATAATATTGTGGCCTCCCTAATTTGGAAACATCAAGCAGAGGATAGGAGATTCCCAGTAACCCCTCAGCTATTATCGTGTTTGCTTTATTTATGCTTTTATAACTCAATAACACAGAAGTTCTATTTAAACATGCCAAATTTTGTTGTAAAGAACATGACATGAAGATACCCACAGTATATCTGTTCCATTCGGTTTCAGCCACAATCCAGTAATATGTGCTCTCCTGAAACTACTGTATATGCAGTGTATTATTTTCAGACTGACACTTAGCCTTGTAAGGGTAGAATGAAGTAATCTCGCACACACGCTATTTCCTATCTTCGGATAGAGATCTTGATTTGCGATCTCTAGAGTCTGTAACAATTTGCTATTTTTAATTTATTGCTTCATTTGTGACTGCTGCTACAGCAAAGTAAATTTATTCTGATTTACACAACCTCTGTCCTGGTTCTGACAGTGACTAATTATTACCTAAGTTAAAATAATGAAAGTGTCTCAAAGTGTCCAATTGCAATTTGTTAGTAAAATGTGCCATGCTGTTTTACCGTGATCCAGAATCATAGAGACTCACGCCAGCTGCCAAAAACTGGCCAAAAGCAACACGTCAAAACATAGGAAAACACCGGCTTGCATATGTGGAGTCTAGATGCCTTTTTGATGGGAGAAAGGGTATTTCACATTTTCTGAATTAATTTTCCATCTTCATTTACTACTTATATATATATACTTTGCAGTTAACACAGGAAAGGTGTTTTCTTTCATCCATTTTGCAGTAATCATTCCTGTTTTTTGGAAACTGATTTATTAATAGTGTCATTTAACCCATCCTAGCTTGTGTTGATTTCAAATGCTAAAACAGGTCAAGTAATATCATGTGTAATCGTGTGTTCTGAGACCATCAATTGATGAGCCATTGGGATGTGTAGGCCTGGTGTTATCAACCTCAACCCACTGTAAGCTTGCTGTCTTTATAGTGAACTTATCAGACAAAGTACACAAAAGTCCTAACATCAAAAAAGAGGAGGATTGGCATTATTGCGGTGCTTGTAATGAAAAATGCATGAAGAGTTAATTAAAAATATATAATTTCTTTATTGATACAAAAATGAAGAGAAAGAGCAAACATTTTGATTAAAACCAATATAGAGCATATACATAATACATGTACTGGGTCACTGGTGCCCCAATAGAGGAAGGTGGTCACAGATAGGTGCTGAGTCCCAACATGTTTCGCCAATGATGGCTTCCTCAGGGGATACTGTGGGACCACCACAAATAATCCAGCTCTCGATTAATCCCGGACCAGGAGATAAATTGGGAGGAACCTCCGAAGGAAAAAGGGGGGATTTTGGATGTCAAGGGAGGAACCAGCCGAGGATGGCACATGGGAGACCGTGCACGGTCGCAGGAGGTAAACAAGAACCCAGTATGCTCAGGATTACAAAACAAGTGGGTTCAAGGGCGCTAATATGGTGTGAAGATGAGACCCAGAATTGTCCCAAGGCTAAAGCACAGGACTTTTATTGACCACTGCACAGAGTGGTAAAAGGATGCGGTCGCCCCTGATCTCCAGCCTGGAGACTGGGACGATTCTCTCATCTTTACACCATATTAGCATATTGGTGCCCTTGAACCCACTTATTTTGTGATCCTGAGCATACTGGGTTTTTGTTTACCTCCTGCGACCGTGCACGGTCTCCCATGTGCCATCCTCGGCTGGGGCCTCCCTTGACATCCAAAATCCCCCTTTTTTTCCTTTGAGGGGATTCTCCCCAATTTATCCATCTCCTTGTCCACGATTGATCGAGAGCTGGATTATTTGTGGTAGTCCCACAGTATACCTGAGGAAGTCATCATTGGCGAAACATGTTGGGACTCAACATTTATCTGTGACCACTTTCCTCTATTGGGACACCAGCGACCCAGTACATGTATTATGTATATGCTCTAAATTGGTTTTAATTGAAATTTTTGCTCTTTCTCTTCATTTTTGTATCAATAAAGAAATGATGTTTTTTTAATTAACTCTTCATGCATTTTTCATTACAAGCACCACAATAATTCCAATCCTCCTCTTTTTTGATTTTTACTAAACGGGATGAGGTGCATTATATTCTAGAGCCACTCAGATCATCTCCTTTTGTCAAAAGTCCTAACCTATTCCGAACAAGCAGTACAAGCACTTTTTTTAAAAAGTCCCTCATAAACCTCTATAACTATAAGCATTATGGAGAAATTAATCGTCAAAGTTCACAACTGAAGCACTGAAAGCTGTGGGAAGGTGCCAACAGTAACATTTGTGCCTTGTATTTAAAATTACTGTTTGGTTCCATCAGGAAGTTCAGGTCGATGACTGTTTAACATGTTATTATATGCCTACTCTGTATACAATGTACTTAAAATGTGCTTTTCATTGTAGACCGATGTACTTATTGTATATCACTACTGTGTGTGGTTCTTTTACTTACAATACAATATTGTTGAAAAAGAATATACTAGGAATATACTGTATATTCCATTTTTAGGTCTTCACATATTTTCCTATGGCTTACATATATTTTGTTTATAAATAACCATTTAAGTGTTAAATATGTGCTAAAAGATTAAAGTTTGCATAAATTTGAAAACCTACTAAAAGTTTCTTTTTATATCATCAAAAAAAAAACTTGGTAATGTTAAGGTTAACTTGCTGTGATATGTCTACCATTTGGCCTGTGGAACACCCCGTAGCTGGGGAATTTAGGAGGAAGGGGGTCACATCGCATTCCTTTTCAAATTACATGTAATTCTTTGCAGTGCAATTTGCTCCCCTTTATTTTGTATGGATGCAAATTGTACCACAAAGTATCTCTATCAGGAGCATTTTCACGAGTACGAGCACTCGTTAAAATACTTGGCATCGGCACCAATATCGGTGCATCCCTAGTGCAGGTTGTCCAACATCTACAGAAGGCTACAGAATATTTATGGTCTGAAATACAATCAAGTATTAATATTTCAATATTAACTATTATTCCAGGATCCAGAAGAACCATTAAGACAGACATACTTCACCATATGATAACAGCAGCTAGGACAACAATAGCTCGAAATTGGTGAAAAGCAAAAAGTCCTACAGTGGCAGAATGGGTTTGTGAGATGAGTGAAATACAGCACATAGAGACAACGATAAGGATTGAAGAGAAAATGAGCAACCAAAACCCCAAAATATGGGAAAAATGGTTTAAGTCCTTGGCAAATTTATCACAATATTTATGAACCACCCTAATGCCCCGTACACACGGTCGGATTTTCAGACGCAAAATGCGTGATAGGACCTTGTTGTCGGAAATTCCGACGGTGTGTGGGCTCCATCACACATTTTCCATCGGATTTTCCGACACACAAAGTTTGAGAGCTTGCTATAAAATTTTCCGACAACAAAATCCGTTGTCGGAATTTCCGATCGTGTGTACACAAATCCGACGCACAAACTGCCACGCATGCTCAGAATAAATAAAGAGATGAAAGCTATTGGCTACTGCCCCGTTTATAGTCCCGCCGTACGTGTTTTACGTCACCGCGTTCAGAACGATTGGATTTTCCGACAACTTTGTGTGACCGTGTGTATGCAAGACAAGTTTGAGCCAACATCCGTCGGAAAAAATCCTAGGATTTTGTTGTCGGAATGTCCGATCAATGTCCGACCGTGTGTACGGGGCATAATGCATACCACCTTAATGGGGGGGGGGTTATATATTTTTTTTTTCGTTTTTTTTGGTTGCATGGAAAAGGACCTGGGGGTCCTAGTAGATGATAGGCTCAGCAATGGCACGCAATGCCAAGCTGCTGCTAATAAAGCAAACAGAATATTGGCATTAAAAGGGGGATCAACTCCAGAGATAAAACGATAATTCTCCCGCTCTACAAGACTCTGGTCCGGCTGCACCTGGAGTATGCTGTCCAGTTCTGGGCACCAGTCCTCAGGAGGGATGTACTGGAAATGGAGCGAGTACAAAGAAGGGCAACAAAGCTAATAAAGGGTCTGGAGGATCTTAGTTATGAGGAAAGGTTGCGAGCACTGAACTTATTCTCTCTGGAGAAGAGACGCTTGAGAGGGGAGATGATTTCAATTTACAAATACTGTACTGGTGACCCCACAATAGGGATAAAACTTTTTCGCAGAAGAGAGTTTAATAAGACTCGTGGCCACTCATTAAAATTAGAAGAAAAGAGGTTTAATCTTAAACTATGTAGAGGGTTCTTTACTGTAAGAGCGGCAAGGATGTGGAATTCCCTTCCACAGGCGGTGGTCTCAGTGGGGAGCATTGATAGCTTCAAGAAACTATTAGATAATCACCTGAATGACCGCAACATACAGGGATATGTAATGAAATACTGACACATAATCACACAGATAGGTTGGACTTGATGGACTTGTGTCTTTTTTCAACCTCACCTTCTATGTAACTATGTAAATGGGGTTGTTTGTTATGAACGATAGAAAGATGATGTAAAGGATTCTATGCAAGATAAAAGAATATTGTTTTAATATATAGCTAGAACATAGAAATTCATTTTGAGAGACTCTATAAAGCAAAGAATATGTATTTGTATTTGTACTAAATGGAAAATAATAAAAAGAGATTGAAAACAGAATATTTATGGAGATTACACCATTGACAAGAGCCACTAATGACAAAACATTCCTCTTGTCAATGGTGTTATCTCCATAAACATTCTGTAGCCTTCTGTGGATGTTGGGCAGCCTTCAACCTTGCTTGTGCTTGAAAACCATTATTTACCTGCAAAGAAAAATAAGAATAAGAAGAGTTACTATTAAGGAAAAGTTACTCTACCAACATGTGACATTTGAATGATCTATGGAAGTTAATCAAAAATGATGCCCACTCTTGTACTTGTTTTCGACACATAGCATTGTATAAAAAACAATCGAGTGTTGAAATTTGACGTAGCTGGCATAGGTAATAAATAAAAAAAATATAGCATACCAATAAAGTGATTATAAAATTCATATACATGTAATAAGTGTTGGCGCATGCCACAACACTTCCTTTCATACTGCAATATCTACTCCGCTATACCTCGGGGAGCAGGCCTCTGTCTATTAGATTACATTGCTTGAGACTAGTCACTAACAGATATCATTCTCACAGTAGGCAGTCTGAAGTACCTGTTTTTAAATCAATTCAACACCTTCTTTTGTGCAAGATCCTAGGCAAAATCTGCCCATAAAACTGACATGCCCTGGGGCTGATGGTTACAGATGCAGGGCCCAGGAATAAAGGTGCTCGGCAGGTATGCACTGAAGTGGAAGATTAAAGAGACACAGAATATGTAGAAGGACCAAGAAGAGTGACGAGGCTGCAATGCTAAATAAACACAGAGACCACTCCAGCAAAAGAAACAAATGACAGGATATTAGGTTCCAAATGTGAAAATGAAATTGGTTAACCCGTCGCTATTTGCATGTCAGAGTGTGTATGCTTCATTACTTGCAGATCTGGAAGTTAATAAGTTCATGTTATATTCAAAGATGTTACATATTTCCCGAGCTTAGTGAGCAGTTTGGTTGTTGATATAGGAAATTACTTACTAAAGGCAAATAGGTTGTTCGCTTTGCAAGGGAAGTTGCACTTTGTATGGGAACGTTCCCCAGAGCTTAGTGGACGTGGTTAAATTTCACTCTGCAACGAATTACCCAATCATGTTCAAGGAAGACAAAAAAAAAAAACAGCTTTTTTGCTTGCATATTATTAGATGATGGGGGTCAGCAGAGCTTCACCTCATTCTTTAAGCTCTGGGGAAAATTCCCTTGCACAGTGCAACATCCCCAAAGGGAAAACAATTATTTGCCTTTAGGTTCCATTCACATTTGCATAGCGGGAATGCTCATTCCTGCTCGCAATTTTTTTTTTTTTCCGCAAGTTTTCGCATGTCGCACATAGGGCAGCCCATTCACTTGAGTATCCACACAGAAATTATTATTATTATTATACACAATTTATATAGCGCCAACAGTTTACAATGTAGAGGGGGACAGCACAATTACAATACAGTTCAATACAGAAGAGAGGGGGGAGGTGGTACGAAAGGTAATAGCTAGGGGGATGGTCTGATGGGGGTGGCTCAGGGACAGTTCTTAGGTGTGTGTGGGATAGGCTTTCCTGAATAAATGAGTTTTCGGGGATCTTCTAAAAGTGGAGAGGGTAGGGGCTGATCGGACATACTGGAGCATGGAGTTTCAGAGGATGGGAGAGGCTCTAGGGAAGTCCTGTAGGCGAGCATGGGAGAAGGTAAAAAGGGAGCTAGAGAACAAGAAGTTCGGGGAGGAGCGGGGGGACGATTTGGGCAATATCTGCAGATGAGGTTGGTGATGTAGCTGGGGGCGATGTTGTGGATGGCCTTGTATGTTGTGGTTAGTATTTTGAATTTTATACGGTGGGGTAGGGGAAGCCAGTGCAGGGATTGGCAGAGATGGGCAGCAGTCATAGTTTAGTTAGTGAAGTGTATGACTCTAGCAGAAGCGTGACACTGGTCCAGGAGGCCAATAAATGACTGCAACCCTCAGGCAAACTGGAGAGAAAAGACGCGGCACAGGTACAGCCAGGCTGCATTTCCCTCTTTTTTAATAAAGAATAATTGCATAGTTGACTTACATAGTTGTGCTAGCATTTTTGTGTGAGTTGCAGCGTTGTTCCATGTGTTTTCATTTAGTTGAATGAGCTGCCCTATGTGTGCTTGTTTCACCAAAGAAAATCAAGGACCAAGTTTTGGCCATAAACCAGGTGCATTTTTTGCATCTGGCTGCGATTTTTGCGTGATTCCAAATACCTCAGATGTGAAAGGAGCCTTAGTATATCAACCCAATAGAGTTGGTTGAATGTAACTCAGATTGCCATGAATTGGTTTTTGAAGACATAACACTGACAAAAGACTTTGAGGCCTGGGTATCAACAAATCAGAATGAAAGTGGAACTTCACCCAAAAGGGGTAGTTCCACTCTTCTTCCCCCTAGCCCCCTCCTTTTTTGGGGAGGGGGGGAGCAGGTACCTGGTTTTGACAGATACTGGCTTCCACTTCCTCTCAGATCAGCAATGATTCGAGCTGGAGTTCTCCTCACATCCTCCCTGCCCGTAGTCTTCTAGGACACATCACAGGTCCCAGAAGGCTGCGGGACCATTCACAAAGCACAGCACAGCTGCATGCGCAGTGGGCATAGGGTTGCCACCTGTCTGGGATTCACCTGGGCAGTCCGGGTTCTGAATGATGTGTCCGGGTTTCAGTCCACCTCAAACCCGGACACAATATTCAGACAGGAATGTGGCTGGAAACAGGGCCTGACCAGAGGGTAAGGGGGCACTGTGCACGCCACATTACTATTTCATTTGGAGTGCCCAAAGGTGTTCCAGGTCGGTTACAATCCTATAATATATACTAAAACAAAAAAAACAAAAAAATTTGCTGTGCCCTGCTAAAGTGTTCGAGTTTGATTTGAAGAAAAAGTGGCAACCCTAAGTGGGCAGCCAACTGTGAAGCCACAAGGAGTCACAGCTGGCTGCCCACAGTTAACAAGCCAGTGCCAGGGATTGAAGCTCAGTGAAGAAACCAGCTCGGGTGAGGACAGCGCTGGATCCCTGGAGAGGTGAGTGTCTATTTATTAAAAGTCAGCAGCTACAGTTTTTGCAACTCTGCTGAATCTGAAAATGCACATATTAAAAAGTAATAGCAATCCTTATTTGCTTAATTACTCCTGCTGACCTAGCTAGCCTCTGCGATAGCAGGCACCGTGTTGATCCAAAATGAAGTTGGTTCTCTCTGCTGTAATATACATGCATGGTGACCTGTCCATAGCAATAAATAGGAATTCCTTACTTTCATTTCTATTTAGTTGGTTTTGGAATTGCAAATGCTGCCCATTTCTGTGCAAGAAAGACATTTCAATGCAAGAAATATGTTTTTATTGGCTATATACTTTTTGATGAAGATGGTGAAGACCTTTATTACACATTGCACTTTTTGGTACCTTTGAATCTGAGTTTTCCAAAATTTACTGTAACCAGATGCTGTTAGAAGGAACCTCACAAGGTCATTGGAGGGATACTTCATGAATTCTATGCTGTTCAACTTTCTCTCATTTTGTAACAACAGTCATGTTCAAGTTTGCATATCAGGTTAGACACTGATCAGTAGGTGTAAGAATTCTGTCACTGGTAGAAGAGAACTTCTGGCCACATTTCAAACTACTGCCAGTCCTGGTGGCTTCTGGTAGAGTATGGAGACCAAAGAGACAGTACAGGCACTACCGTAGAAATCAGGCAGCAGTGCAAAGCACCCGAGGCTTGAGTGCAGGTTCAGGATTCATGTAAATTGAGTAGGGACTGTAGTGTCCACAGGGTCATTTAGACACTTCCCATTGCCTGTCCATTGGAAGGTGACCTTACAGTTTAAAGACTCTTGCAATGATCTGATGGTATCATGATGTAGGACAGCAAGAAGACCTGACAGCAGCATGCATGCCAAGAAGGGCCATGGAGGGTTACATGATAGTGGAATCAAGTTTTGGTACGTAACTGTAACTGGGTGGAAGTGGAATGAGTGACAGTGAAGTTTCAGTATTTGCCTGAAGATGGGTTTAAACCTTACCCCAGCCCTTGAAACTTAGACTAATCCTAAACCACAATACTTAACCTGTTTCTAAGACTTAACCTTACATAATCTTAACCTTTGACCCAACCCAGAAAATAAACCCCAGGATGAGAAGGAACCTCACGGCTGGAGCATGGAGAATTCAGGGTTATCTAGAACACACTATGCATGTACCGTGCTGGATCAGCAGAGAAGTAGCTGCAAGAACCTGGACAACTGGCTTCAGAAGATATAATCAAAGAGTATAGCAATACTGAACCAGGCGGGCGGCAACGGAGCAGTGGATGACTTTAGGTCAACATTGGATATGAGAGTATGTGTTTTATTAGGGTAACCCTGAAAAAGGTAAGAGTGGATTCAAAAAAAAAGCACATGGGTGTGTAGGAGTTCCCTTTTAAAGCCCATCTCCAGGGAAAACAAAAAATCTCCCTTACATCAAAGGGGAACTAGAAAAATCACCTTTACTTTCTTGATCTCCATTCCCCAGCAGTCGACCTCACCTACACACCAGCAGTGCAGTGTCCCTCAGCATCCTCAAGTCCAATGTAAGGCTATAGACTGCATTGTAATTAACCCCAGGATGATGAGGAACCCCACTGCCAGAGCATTGGGGGAGCACTTGATAGTCTTAATTTGACCCAAAGTAATTTCAAGGTGCCATATCCCTATTTAGAAGTATCAAGAAGGTGAATTAGTTGCCTGGGAATTTGCATTGGCACCAAGAATACAAACAACTGAATTAAAAATTCACAATATTTATTAATACAATTTCTTAAAACAAACAATAGTCTGCAACATATTAAAAGACAACAAAATAAAATGTACATGGATTCAAAACCACTATAAACTGTGCTTCCCTGAAAATAAGCCTGGGTCTTATATTAATTTTGGCAAACAAAAACACAGTAGGGCTTATTTTCGGGGTAGGGCTTGCCATTTTATGTGCTGTCTTCTCTCCCCCTCTCCCTCCCTGCCTGTCAGTGTGAACATAGTAAAAGTGGTTGTAAAATGCTAGAATCCTCTCAAAGGTCTGTGTTTCTGTAATCTAATTGTGTTAAATACCTTCTTATAGCGCCGCTGGGCGCTTCCGTGATCTGCCTCAGCTGTCTTCCCAGCTCCGAGCACTGCAGTTCGAGGGGGGTCGAGATCCCCCACTGACAGCTGGCAGAAGAGGACAGCAACAGGGGATCAGCCGAGTGGCGCTCGGCGCTTCCATGGCCCACCGAAGCGGTCTCTCCCACTCCAAACCCTGAAGAGGGAGGGGGGCCCCGAGATTCCCTGCTGACAGCTGGCAGAAGAGGAGAGCAGCAGGGAATCAGCTGAGTGGTGCTCAGCGCTTCCATGGCCCACCGGAGCTCTCTTCCCCGCTCCGAGCACTGCAGAGGGAAGGGGCCGAAATCCCCCGCTGACAGCTGGGAGGAGAGGAGGAGAGCAGCAGGAAATCAGCTGAGCGCCATTATAATGAAGGTATTTGACTCAATTAGATTGCAGAAACACACACCTTTTTCATGATATAATACTGTAATAGAGAGGATTCTAGCAGTTTACAACTAATTTAAACTAGGGCTTATTTTCGGGGTAGGGCTTATATTGCAGCCCTCCCTGAAAATCACAGTAGGTCTTATTTTCGGGGTAGGTATTACTTTCGGGGAAACACGGTATATAGTACAGCACATCTTCAATGCTTAAAGTTTAATAAAGACTCCAACGCATTTCAACTCAACAGTTGCAACTCAACAGTTGTAAGTAATCTTTAGTGGGTTGGTATAGTGGTATGATCTGTAACATAAACACATGTTGATGGGGGAGCACAGTCTACCTGAGGAGCAGAAAATCAGGTAAGTAAAAGTGCTCTGGCAGACAGAAACAAGTAGTAACCCCTTGCAATATGGCCTTACTGTAGGGGAGAACTTATGGTTTTTCAGAAGTTGGGCTTTAATTATTTTTTTTTTAATCAACCTGCAATTGCACATATTTCTTTTATATACCTGACTGTATTTTAGCTTTAATATTGACAAAATGAATAGATGATGGGCACATATTCAATGTCTTGAGAGAATGTATTATATGCATAGGTGCTCTATGTTAAAATCTATAAGAGAGAAGTAAAATAGTAGAAGCACACAGATCACCCTACATTAAAATGACATCCATTTCACCTAATAAATGATATTCGTCATACAAATCTCTGGTCACCAGCTTGTGCCTACAAGCAATGTAATTTTCGATCCAACCACTTCCTCCTTATAAGATTGACATTTTGTAGAAGGTGGACCGGCAGGTAGGTGAGCACAGATCAAAACAGATTTCAACAGCCTTCCTCTTTAAAGGTCAGGTTTGTTTCATAGCAGCTTTTCACATTTATCTAGTAGTTCCAGACTCTAAACATCATAATCGGACCCAGCAAAACCGGCATCTTCCTGCCATAGACAATTTTTGTTCAGATACACAGAAAGAAAAAAAAAAACTTACATTATTTCCTTCCATATTCTGCACATAGTTGACTTTCTGGTTTAATACTATAATATACTTAGTATTGCTTCCAAAATTTTGGCATTTATTAATAAAGCAAAGGAAAATCAATTCAATGATTCAATGATTTTTTGTTGTTGTTTTTCTGCACTTGAAAGATCCATCAAATTTATGAAGCACTTTTAAGCCCCGCACACACTATATGAAAATCGAAGGAAAAATTCTGTACAAGGCATGATCGTTCGATTTTCATATAGTGTGTACACAACTTTTAACATCCGATTCCAACTTTGCAAATGAAAATTTCTGAAGGGACAAACTCCCAAATTTTTCCTGTATGTGAACAGAACGGACGATTTTCGCTTAATGCGTACCGTTTTCATACGAGTTTCGTATGAGAAATAGCAGATACGAAAGACCGCGCACGATCAGAAACAAATTACAAAGTACGAGTGTTTTCATACATTATTTCTACCCTCGGTTCCAACTTGCTGTGAAATATTGAGGAAAACTGGCCAATCGATCGCCTGATTTTCTGATAGAGTGTACCCCACTTTACGCTGTGCATTGGTCTACATGTTAATATGGCTGAACTACTTTCCTAGCCATTTGCTCCAAATCTAGATTTTCTTTTTGGAAACCAAAAACATATTCTCTGCATTGCTGATAAGACAACAGTTTCATTTGCAAGCGCTGATTAAAACCGTCCGCGCCAGGAGAGGACAGTGATTATTGCTAGCGGCTATAGCAGCCGCTAGCGATAATTGTAAGATAATCCGGCAGGCTGGTTGTACTCAACTTGATACATTCAGCCTGCCCATTTACGGCTTGAATCTCGGCCGGTTCCTGCTGATCCATCTGAGATTCCAACCATGTATGGCCGGCTTTAGTGTCAGTGCTGACTGGTCTTCAGCTTACTGTCTGTGTTCTGATCTGTGTCCTGCATATGATTCCTGTTACTGACCTGGCTCAAGCCTGACCTGATTTTGGATCCTGCCCTGCACCTCTGCCTACTAGTTCCTGACCTAGACTTCATCCATTATTCTGACTCAGCTGGTGATTCCGTACAATGCTTCCCACTTGTTGCTGACCCCAGATTACTCTATGACTAGGCTAATGACTACTGACTAATTCTGTTTCATGCAATACCCAAATGCTAACTCTGGACACCCCTAGTACCAGCAACTGCCATCTTTGTGTATTCTTGTCGCCTGCTTGCTGGAATCTCTGGTGGACTCCACCTTCCTGAGCCTGCAGCCCAACCAGGCTAATCTCTGCTGGTTTCCCCACCTGGTGCTGTCGATCCTTCAACTCATATTGCCAGTCAATTACTCTGCTGGATCTTCCAGGTCAGAATCTACAGTTCAAGGATCTGCAATCAACCTTTTCCGACACTGTCTCTTTCACTTCTAGGGGTGTTTGGGTCGGAGATACAAGAAAGGCCACCCTCATCATTTCAATTTCCTATCAGGTCCGCAACAGAGTTTAAATGGGATGAAAATCTTCGCATTTCTTGAACTTTCTGTCAACTTCTTTGTGATTTTTTTTGAGGTGGTATAAATATTTTAGAAACAACCGCCTCAAATAAAATCAAGGAGAAGTTGATAGAAAGACTGATGAAACTCTGGCTCACTTTAGCTCCATCATCATCTTTTTTTTGGGGGGGGGCGGCAAACAAACCCCCCCAGATCCACGCTCAGCCCCTCACAGTTCCCTCTGCAATCAGCCCTCCACGCTCCCCCACCCGCACTCACCCCTCCACGGTCCCCCACACACAGCTCCTCCACGGCTTCCTCGGCTTCTCCTCCCAGCCTACCCAATCCGCCTCCTGTCCTGGTTGGCCAGGAGAAGAAGCCAGAATATTGATTTGCTAGTGTCCCAAGTGGGTTGGTTTGGTGCGCAGTACTCTGTGCCCTAAACCCAACCTTTTTCAAGCCATTTAGAGCCTCCAGCTCTAATCATGTGGCTTGAAAAAAAAAACTCATAGAAACCTATGAGGCCAGTGAAAACTAGGGAGGCAGTGCCCCTGCGCCACCCTTATGGTCCGCCCGCTCCTGTCTGACACATGTTGGGGGATGAGCTACGAAGTGGAATGTCATTGGGCAGCTTTTAATTTGTATTATTATTTTTTTTTGTGAAACAGTGTGCAATAAAATTAACATACCGTATTTATCGGCGTATAACACGCACTTTTTTCCCCTTAAAATCAGGGGAAAATTGTGCGTGCTATATGCCGATCCCCTGCTGATTGTGAGCGGAGGATCAAGCCGTCGAGATACATAGCCGAGTGTACTCGAGTCGACTCTACTCACAGTCACGCCCAGTCCCGCCCTACGATGGACATAACACAGGGACTAGGCGTGACTGTGAGCAGAGCCGAGCCGAGTACACTCGGCTCCGCTCGGGACTGCGAGAGGACCCGAGAGGACCTGAGAGCTGCCGAGAGCCTCCGAGAGGACCCGAGAGCCGCCGAGATACACAGGACATCCGGCTCTGTATCTCGGCGGCGCCATTTTTAAACTGGAAGACTGCAATGACAAGGCTGCACTGACAAGGCTGCAAATGACACTGACAAGGCTGCAATGACACTGGACAAGGCTGCAATGACACTGGACAAGGCTGCAGATGTACATTGATGAGGCTGCATTGATGGGCATTTAAATGTAAGTTTTTTCCTTAAACTTCCCCCCTAAAAGTTTTTTTCCCTAAAATTCCCTCCTAAACTTAGGGTGCGTGTTATACGCCGGCGCGTGTTATACGCTGATAAATACGGTAATTACCATATATTATGTATTGATTGGCACTGTAAAAATGTTTGAAGTAAAACCTATAGTTGGTTTGGGTATTATGATTGCCCCCTTTAATATCAATGAAAGCTTGAAGTATTTTGTGGAATTTGTGGATGAGGCTCTTTATCGTCTCAGATGGTAAAGTTGTCCATTCTTCTTGGCAAAAAGCCTCCAGTTCCTGTAAATTCCTGGGCTGTCTTGCATGAACTGCACATTTGAAATCTCCCCAGAGTGGTTTAATGATAATGAGGTCAGGATAGCCACTCTAGAACCTTCACTTTATTCTGCAGTAGCCAATGACAGGTCGACTTGGCCTTGTGTTTTGGATCATTGTCATGTTGGAATGTCCAAGTACGTCCCATGCGCAGCTTCCTGGTTGATGAATGCAAATGTTCCTCTAGTATTTTTTGATAATATACTGCTTTCATCTTGCCATCAATTTTGACCAAATTTCCTGTGCCTTTGTAGCTTACACATCCCCAAAACATCAGCGATCCACCTCCATACCTTTCATCATAGGCCTTGTTGACTCCTCTCCAAATGTAGCATTTATGTTGTGGCCAAAAAGCTCAATTTTGGTCTTATCACTCCAAATGACTTTGTGCCAGAAGGTTTGAAGCTTGTCTCTGTGCTGTTTGGCGTATTATAAGCAGGATACTTTTTGGCATTTGCATAGTAATGGCTTTCTTCTGGCGACTCGACCATGCAGCCCAAATTCTTCAAGCGCCTCCTTATTGTGCATTTTGAAACAGCCACATCACATGTTTTCTGAGAGTCCTGTATTTCATCTGAAGTTATTTGTGGGCTTTTCTTTGCATCCTGAACAATTTTCCTGGCAGTTGGTCTACCTGACTGTAGTTTGGTTTCAACAGAACCCCTCATTTTCCACTTCTTGATTAGAGTTTGAACACTGCTGATTGGCATTCTCAATTCCTTGGATACCTTTTTTATATCCCTTTCCTGTTATATACAGTTCAACTACCTTTTCCTGCAGATCCTTTGACAATTATTTTGCTTTCCCCATGACGCAGAATCCAGAAATGTCAGTGCAGCACTGGATGAAAGATGCAAGGGTCTGTCAGGAGTCCGGAAACTCAATGACCTTTTATACACACACACACTAATTACAAGCAAACACAACACAGGTGAAGATGGTTACCTTTAATAGCCATTCAAACCCTTGTGCCAACTTGTGTGCATGTTATCAGGCCAAAATCACCAGGGTATGTAAACTTTTAATCAGGGTCATTTGGGTAGTTTCTGTTGTCCTTATGATTTAAAAAGAGTAATCACAATTGATTAATAATAAATGGCTTCAGCCAAACACTAACCAAGAGTGAGAGAAAAGTTTTTGTGTTATCATTCATATTCACTTAAAAATGGCCAAGAAATCATAAATTCTGCCAGGGTATGTAAACTTATGAGCACAACTGTATGGTGGTCTTGCCCGCTAATACAGCCATTTTGGATACAAGTTTATGCAATAACCTCACAAATTTCCACATACTCTCTAGATTGCACCCCAGCCCAGTTCATTCTTCATCATTCCTCTACATCTGTTCACTCGTACCGGAACTCCCTAGTTGTACACATGATCAACGCAGCCAAGCTGTATATTCCAATTCATTGGGGTTCATCCCACATTCCAACTGTCGCTGAATGGCTTACCCGTATTGGAAAAATCGCAGGAATGGAGGAACGGGGTTCCCCATCTAAATTCTCACGGATCTGGGCCTGTTGGACCCACTTCTGTTCCACAGAGAGACATGCTACCTTGACGGAACTAAACCATCCCGATCCCCATGATAGCTAACTGGCTGCTCCCATTGTTACTTGTAAGGAGATTACTCTTTTGTTCTGACACAAAAAACCTCCCGCCCCTACTCTAGGGTAGAGTCTGGGACGGATCTCCCCTCTTTTTTAAGCGGACCACTCTTGAATAGATCCCAGTACTGATCTTTACCCATATGCTGCCCCTTATGGAGACTGAGGAGGTGAGACCCTCGGATTTCCCTTCCTTCTAGCCTCCACACCCCTCTCTTTGACCACCTTCCTCTTTCTCCCCCCCCCTTTTTTTTTCTTCTCTATTTATCCCCTACCCTCTTATCCTTCCTCTGTTCTCCCCCTCATCCATGTTACACTGCCCAACATGCACATCCCCATACGTACATTAGCCCAGGTGGTTGGTCATCATCCTTACATCCAACACTAAATAGCTGATTAGCTAAGAACACCTCCTCCACAGTCACACCCCATTTCTAGGACCTAACCCTTCCTCACCTAATTAGACAAAGGAATATATACAGTAGACAAGCCCACGCAGGCTGGCCTTAGCTCGAGAAGTAATAAATACCTTTACAACATACTTCGCACCTCATAGACGGTTCAGTTGATTCCCTTGTTTCAATTCATACACAGACCTTTGTTGAATGTTGGGACCAATGGTTACTCTACCTGGTTCGATATGCTTCAATGAGTAATGCTACACTCATTCTGTATACATTTCTGATGTTTAATTACCTTCTGCATGTTTGAAACTATGCATTGTTATGATTTTTTACAATAAAACTTATTTGGAACAAAAATAAATAATATAGTTGCTGTCACAATTCCTGTCAGCCTATAGCGGGAGAGCTGGAAGGAACTCCTGGTGACCTGTAGACCCAGTAGGCACATTGTTTAGCCAGAGTCCCTGGATGAGTATCCAGGTATGAAAGTGTGTTGGCATAGCACCTCTACTCTCCATCAGGGCCATATATGACAGGGTAAAAAACCCAGGAACACAACTGAGAGAGAGCAGAGTCACCAAGAGCAGGGAGTGCCTGAACAAGGACCTTCAGGACAGGTTTACCAAGTTTATTTGAATTAGATCTACAGATGTAAAAAGACTGAACACATCTTAAGGAGATACGAAATAGAGGAATGTCACCCCCCCCCCCCCTTTTGGTTTTTCTCAAACTCTGGTTGTTCTAAAAAAATATCTTCAAACACCCACCTAATCCAGTGTTGTTGGGTATAAACTGTCGCACGTGGGGTCCCACACTGCCATCTTCTATGCTGACGTTATCAAGGGGACCGCTGTCAGGCCTGTATCTCTTTAGCTTAGAGGCAGACAATACCACCCCCTATGAGGGTTGGCTTTGCAAATTTCAGGGAATCTGTACAATGGAGGATGCTATGGCCTCTGCCAACCAAAAAGAAGAAGAATTTCACAAAACTTGATTCAAATGGTTTGAATATACCTACTCAGCAACTTATTTTGTTGATCTGGCTCGTTGACTGCCTCCAAAGTTAAGAGGGCTCCGTGGGTCGGTGAATCTGGAGAGTGATTGGCTATTCTTACTACCTGCTCAGTGAAGGATGCTGGGGACCTATCTAGGGGGCCACTGCACAGGATTCTCAACCTGCCATTCTTCTTCCCCCACTTACTGTACAGTTCCTCGACTCCCTTTCTTCCCCCTACTTCCCTGCCCTTCCCCCCCAATCCCCCTTCTCTTTTTTTTTTTCTTCTTGTTTTTCTCTTTAGAACAGACTGACTACGCTACCACTTGGAGGTGGGGGTAATCTCTGCTCCCTACTGTTCATCGTATGCTCTTTACCACCATATGTTTGTTTTTCGGATTCTTACTGGAGCATACCCCTCCATATACCGCATCGCATACTAGCACATTATGAAATACTTATTTTGAAACAAAGCTCTCCAGCAGCGCGCTGCCACTGCTGAGAGGGCTGACATCTTCCCCCAGTCTTACTTCCGGGTTCGCGAGCTCCACCAATTTGATTGGCCGGACCTGCAATGACGTCACTCCTGTGTAGGAGCCCTTGGTTCCAGGGCGAAGGTATGCCGGACCTTCAGAGCGCATGCGCGGGTGACGTAACTGGCTGTATCCAGGGTTAATATGCCCTAAATTATGCATGCTTAGGAGATATTTATTTTACCTACAGGTAAGCCTTATTATAGGCTTACCTGTAGGTAAAAATCACCAAGCGGACTTTACTACCACTTTAACTTTAGCCATGGTCCTAGTTCTTCCTTTTTATGCTTGTGCATGCATATATTAGGTATAGGGCGCAGTACAGCCCATTGCCTGTTTTTTCCTGGTTTTGTTATTTTTTGGGGTTTTTTTTGTTTATTTGTGTTGGCCTCATCTCTTTTGTACCTTTGAAAACTTTCAATAAAGAATTAAAATAAAAAAAGAGGGCAGCTGTCTCTTCCAGGTTCTTGCATCTGACCCCTGATGATGCGTAGCTGCACAGACTGTCAGGCTAATGTCAAGTGTGCTGGACATTTCCCTGAAGCCTCACGGTATAGGTGACATGAGTATGCAATGGCAAGAAAGCTGAAAGCATAGCAAGAAAGCCTTGGCAAAAAAGCTGGAACAGTGGATCTGAGTCCTGCAGAAAACATATCCAGATAAAAAATGTTGACAAAAAAAAATTCCAGAAAAAAAGAAAAATATCTAAATGCATTATGGCAATTATAGTGCAACCTCAGATTGCAAGTAACGCGGTTTACGAGCGTTTCGCAATACGAGCTATTTAAAAAAAAAAATCCTGACTTGCTTTGCAAGCGTTGTCTCGCAAGATGAGCAGGATTCAAGCCGCTGGGGTGTGCAGTACAGCATTTGGCCAGAGGTGCAGGGGCGCTGGTGACGCTTTGAGACATTCGGAGACGCTCTGAGACACTCTGAGACACTCGGAACCACTCGGAGACACTCCATTCCCGAGTGTCTCTGAGCATCTCCGAGTTGCCATTATTTCCTACGGGTAAACTCATTTTGATATGCGAGTGCTTTGGATTACAAGCATTCTTCTGGAATGAACTATGCTCGTAATCCAAGGTATTACTGTATAAATGTGGGGGGAAGATATCTAATGGACTTAAAGAGGGCAAATTTGCTCTTTAATATGTTAAAGCTTCTATGAGATTTTAGTGGTGGGGTGTACATTTCTTTCAAAGCCCAAATCCAGCTTTTCTTTCTCTCTGCATTATTATTATACCATTGAAAAGCCAAAGAGGAAGAGGATCATGTGTTTCACCTACAGCAGCGGTCTCCAAACTGTGGTCCCAGGGCCATACCTTGTTTGCCTTTATCTGGCCCTTGGGTCACTTTTCCTCCCACTGATGTAAGTTACTATTCCTCCCATTGACACCAACAATGGGACATATTTCCTGTAATTGACATCAACAACGGGGGACTATTCCTCCCATTGACACCAAAAATGGGGCACTATCCCTCCCACTGATGCAAGACACTATTCCTCCCATTGACACCAATGATGGGGCACTATTCCTCCCACTGATGCAAGACACTATTCCTCCCATTGACACCAACAATGGGGCACTATTCTTCCACTGACACCAATGATGAGACACTATTCCTTCCCAGAATGCCCAAGATGCACTGTTTACTCCCCCTGACAATTTTTACTCCCAATGGCCACAGTCTGGCCCTCTTAATGTCTGAAGGGCATTAAACTGGCCCTTTGTTTAGAAAGTTTGGAAACCCCTGCTTAATCCAATCGGCTGGCTTCTGTCGGACGGGCATGCTGGAAAACCAGCAGCCAACCGACTCCTGATCAGCGCTCTAAGCCAATAGCAGCGCTGATCGGAATGTTCTGGCAGAGAAGCCACCCCCTGTCAGAAATCAACAGCTCAGCGGGGGAGCTTGCTGAACTAACCTTGCATGGTTACTACAACAGCTCCTGACCAGAGCTGTCAGGTTTTTTTCGTACAACCCGTGGGGTTGCACAAAAAAAACTGTAGTGTGTACCAGGCTTTACAGGCTTGAAAATTTCTGAAAGACATATGTACAAAAAATTTGAAGATACATACTGTGGAGGGAGAGTGTAGCTGGGATTGAAATTTTTTCTTCAACTCTGTAAAATATCTCCATATTATGATATCGATATTCGAAAGTTGCTAATGCAACTGTCCAGTCCAATTTTGTTTGACCACACATGTCTACCCCAGAAGAAATGTGAATCTGCAAGTCTAAACCTTGACCATTCTATAACAGATGATCTGTACTTACCACATACCTGCCCAACCAACCCATACTCCAATATCCCCCTTACCACCCCATTAATGGAGACCACACCAAAATGGAGTAAATATTGGCCGTAGCAGCCTCTTTATTTAACAACTCACTTAAAATGAACATAACTGTATAAACATCTGTTTAACCACCACCCATCAGTCAATACTTGTGTTGGTCTTTGCAGGAAACCCAAAATTAACATATTATGTTAATAATGCACTGCGGCACCCATAACCAAAATTAGGCCTCCAGCTGACATATTAGCTCGGAGACAAACACCACTGACCGTAGTGCACCCTTTTAACCAAATTCCAGCTAAACCGTTATCTGGAATACCACCAGCGGGAACCATACCACCGATGGATCTCGAACTCTTCCTTATCCAAGTTTTCTTCCATCACCCGCAAAGACCAACACCCGCCACTGCCGCGACATCCTTGAAGCCAATAAATCTGTGAAAAAAAAAATTCGGACAAAGAGAGACAAACAATAATCATAATAACAGGGAGGGTGGGTGGGAAGCTCTCTCCTCCACGCTACCACTGCACGCTGGGGAGGGGCCAACTCCTATATCTGTTGCCTAGTGCCCCTCCTCCCTTTGCATTTCCTCCAATCCTGAGTGCTGTACCATCCTTGCCCTCTGAACCCCTGTTTCCTTGGTCATGTACGCCCTCCTCTATTCTTTTCTGTCTTGCTTCGGGCTTCTCTTTAAACTGGTAATCCACCACGTTGCATTGCGTGGCTGGCACAATACCAGTCAAGAGTTCCTAAGCTGTGGATGCTGGGACATAAGTGTAACCCCAAACTAAAAAAAAACAAAAAAAAAAACTTTGAGAATAGCCGCTATTAAATATTTGATATGACGAGAAATGCAGCCTCAAGAGCGCCTGGTAAACCACATCACGTTCCTGTAACTCAAACTATCACTCAAAATTCATCAGGTAAATTTACTCCATTTAACCCTAGTTAGCAAAGGTGATTAACTCTAATATTTCCTGACAGACAGAGGCCTAATCTGGTTTAGTGTTATAGTTTTTTTGTCCTCGGGAAATAATCTCTCCCTCGGAGCTTGGTGACCTACTGCAAGGTTATATCCCCCTAGGGTGCCATCAGACCCGAAACACTGCTTCCTTTCCATTGTATGCCAAACGGGCACCAATTAAGACAACTGTTCTCCAATTAGATTTTGTTTCTCTCTGTAAAACAGTTTTTTTTTTTGTGCTCTGCGCTAAGGTTCCTAAGTGAGGCAGGTTTGGGAATCAGTTTCAGCTCGCTGAAAGAGACCAAAGGAATCAGCCATTTCCTGCAATCCGATATCACAGAGTTTATCCTGTTATCCATTTACACAACATGATACCACGACATTTGGCAAACCTCTTGGACTTACTAAATGGATTCTGTTTGTATTATTAGAAAGACAATCAGCCAAAGTGGTTTTGGCTGAGAAAATGGTATCAAGCGTGTTTGTTCAATAACTAAACATAGCCGAGCTTTGCTTGTTTTCACTTGACTCTCCACTGACCAAAGCTGGCAACAATATTTTACCAGGACACTTTGCTGAATTAATATACCTAAGAGTGTTACTTCTGATATGCCTTCCAGGATTACACTGAAATTCCATCAAGGTAATGTTAGAGAAAAAAAAAAAAAAAAATGAAAGCGATTACAGAAATGCTCAATATTCAGAACTAGAGACATTTTAAAAGAGAAGTATGGGAATATATATTTTTTTTTTCATCATGCTTACCTAGGTGGATGCTGCATTGGTCCCCCACCTGGCTCTAATGCCGCGTACACAAGAGCGGACTTTTCGACTGGACTGGTCCAACGGACTTTCAAAGGACTTCCAACGGACTTTCCGAATGAACGGACTTGCCTACACACGATCACACCAAAGTCCGACGGATTCGTACGTGATGACGTACGACCGGACTAAAATAAGGAAGTTGGTAGCCAGTAGCCAATAGCTGCCCTAGCGTCAGTTTTCATCTGTCGGACTAGCATACAGACGAGCGGACTTTTTGATAGGAACTGGTTCTGGCGGAGTTCCGACGTAAAGATTTGAAACATGTTCCAAGTCCATCAGATTTTCGACCGAAAAAGTCCGCTGCAGGTCCGATAAAGCCCACATATGGTCCAATTGTCCGCCGGACTCGGTCTGTTGGACCAGTCCGGTCGAAAAGTCCCCTCGTGTGTACTCGGCATAAGACCCCTTTCACACTGGGGCCGCAATGTTATACCTCATAACATTTTGAGATGGGAATGAGGAACACCTACTAGCAAAAGTATGTAGACATAGGACACACCCCCTGCCACGCCCCCTTAAAGGAAAAATTAACTACAAAAAAAAAAAGATTGGTTAACCACTTCAGCCCCGGAAGGATTTACCCCCCTTCCTGACCAGAGCACTTTTTGCGATTCCACACTGCGTCGCTTTATCTGACAATTGCGCGGTCATGCGACGTTGCACCCAAACAAAATTGACGTCTTTTTTTCCCACAAATAGAGCTTTCTTTTGGTGGTATTTGATCACCTCTGCGGTTTTCTTATTTTTTGCGCTATAAACAAAAATAGAGCGTCAATTTTGAAGAAAAAAAAAAAAACAATATTTTTTACTTATTGCTATAATAAATATCCCCCAAAAATATATAAAAAAAACTAATTTCTTTCTCAGTTTAGGCCGATATATATTCTTCTACATATTTTTGGTAAAAAAAATCACAATAATGCCCCGTACACACGGTCGGACATTGATCGGACATTCTGACAACAAAATCCTAGGATTTTTTCCAACGGATGTTGGCTCAAACTTGTCTTGCATACACACGGTCACACAAAGTTGTCGGAAAATCCGATCGTTCTGAACGCGGTGACGTAAAACACGTACGTCGGGACTATAAACGGGGCAGTAGCCAATAGCTTTCATCTCTTTATTTATTCTGAGCATGCATGGCACTTTGTCCGTCGGATTTGTGTACAAACGATAGGAATTTCCGACAACGGATTTTGTTGTCGGAAAATTTTATAGCCTGCTCTCAAACTTTGTGTGTCGGAAAATCCGATGAAAAATGTGTGATGGAGCCCACACACGGTCGGAATTTCCGACAACAAGGTCCTATCACACATTTTCCATTAGAAAATCCGACCGTGTGTACGGGGCATAATAGTATATTGATTGGCTTGCGTAAAAGATATAGCGTCTACAAAATAGGGGATAATTTTATGGCATTTTTTTAATATTTTTTTTTATTAGTAATGGTGGCAATCTGCGATTTTTATTGTGACTGCGACATTATGGCGGACACATCGGACACTTTTGACACTATTTTGGCACTATTGTCATTTATACAGCGATCAGTGCTATAAAAATTCACTGATTACTGTGTAAATGACACTGGCAGGGAAGGGGTTACACACTAGGGGTGCGATCAAGGGGTTAAGTGTGTCCTAGGGGGTGATTCTAACTGTAGGGGAGATTGTCTCACTAGAACATTACAGAGATCACTGCTCCCGATGACAGGGAGCAGTAGATCTCTGTCATGTTGCTAGGCAGAACAGGGAAATGCCTTTACATAGGCATCTCCCCATTCTACCACTCTGTGACACGATCGTGGGCCCCCGGCAGACATCGAGCCCGCGGGACCTGCGGGTACGCTCACAGAGTACGCAGCGGGCACGCACGCCCACTATGCCGCAATTTAAAGGGGACGTACCTGTACGCCAATTTGCCCAGCCGTGCCATTGTGCCGCCGTATATCGTTGTGTGCTGATCGGCAAGGGGTTAAATCCACAAGGGTTTTTTTTTACCACTACTATTCTTTTATATTGGCTTTTCAAATTTACAAATGCAACAATTTAGAAATTGGATGAAAGGTTTAGCACTGAGAAACACTTTTTGATAGATAAGTAATGCATTTTATATCCACTTGCTTACTGGGCACTTAAACCCCCCTCCTATCCAGACCAATTTTCAGCTTTCAGCGCTGATGCACTTTGAATGACAATTGCGCGGTCATGCCACACTGTACTCAATTGAAATTTTTATCATTTTTTCACCACAAATAGAGCTTTCTTTTGGTGGTATTTGATCACCTCTGCAGTTTTTACTTTTTGTTAAAAAAAATGTAAAACTTGAATTAAAAAAAAAATAGATTTTTTTATAAAAAATTTAAAACAGGTATTTTTCCTCCTTCATTGATGTACGCTGATGAGGCGGCACTGATGGGCACTGATAGGCGGCAGTGATGGGCACTGATGGGTGGCAGTGATGGGCACTGATCAGTTACACTGATAGGCAGCACTGCTAGGTGTCACTGATTGGCACTACTGGTGGGCATTGATAGGTGGCACTTGTGGGCATTGATAGGTGGCACTTGTGAGCACTGTTAGTTGGCACTGCTAGGTGGCAGTGATGAGGCAGATGTGCATCTTCCACTTTGATGTCCCTCACATCTGAGTCGGTGATCGGCTTTTTTTTCTACTCACGCTGTCAGCGTGAGTAGAAAAAAAAAACGATTACCGATCTTTTGTTTACATCCTGTGATCAGCTGTCATTGGCTGACAGCTGATCACATGGTAAGGGTCTAGGACCGGCCCCTTACTTGGATCGGTGATCACCCGAGTCTCAGTGAATCGGAGATCACAGCGCACTCAGCGCGCCCTGCAGGGCGCGTGCACAGGGGAGACCATCATATGACGGCCTCCCGGGAATTCAGGTCCGCGCTGTGGCCGTCATTCGGCCATAGCGCAGCTGTCAAGTGGATATACAACTATATAGATCAGACCAAAATGAGGGACAAATGAGGAGGAAAGAGGGACAGAGGGACATTGCTCCAAATCAGGGATATTCACTCTAAATCGGGGAAAGTTGGGAGTTATGGTTTTAGCGGCGCTTTTCGGCCGCTAGCGGGGCCCAAAGAAGGGGTTAAATGCGCCTGTGTTGCGGCGCTTCTGAAGCACATTTCGGGCACGTTGGAAGCGCTACCCAGGCATTTTAATGGGCAGGGTGTTTTGGGAGCTCCCAAGCCACCCCAGAGATGCTGCTTGCAGGACTTTTCCTAACGTCCCGCAAGCACACCACATCAGTGCGCCAGTGTGAAAGGTCATAGTGAAATGAATGGGAGGTGGTTTTCAGGGGCTTTACAGGCGCTATTTCTAGTGCTAAAACACCTAAAAACCGCCTCAGTGTGAAAGGGGTCTAACACTGAGAACCAAGCAATCAAACATCGCTGTTCTCAGAGCTCCCTGGGCAGAGAGCATGGTGACTGTCAGTCTCTCCCCCACCCCCCCCGCCCGTGCGTACGTACGTACGTACTTGAGGAGGAGGGGAGCGGCCGGCTCATGCTCTCAGTGGCTCGCTGAGAGGCTGAGCCAGGTGCCAGTAGAGGCATGTAAGTGGATCCTGACCATAAGGTCGTGATCTTGCCCAAGCCTGGACCGGCTCTGTGACGTCAGCCAACAGTGGGTCTCAGCTTGCTGTCTGTTGAAAACGGGTCACAGAAGTACAGAATGAACAGCACTCGTGCGATCCACAAAAGTACAGCCAATCGAGTTTTGGCAGTACTTTTCCTTTAAGGGGTGAGTTTTTTAGGGACAGATTTGAATGGCATAAGGATAGAGAATAGTTTTGCAATGTTTTATATGTAAATTTGCATATATAAATGTAGCACTACCCCTGCAGGAACCACTGGATTTTGGGTCCCCCTCTTTCTGCACAGCCAGGCAACACACATTTTCAACTCTTATTGCAGAGACAAGGAAACTTTTTTTGCTGTTTTATTGGGAAAAACAACTAGGATAGGGTATGGGATTTATGGGATGCCCAATTTGACTCGAAGAATAATAATGAGGACAACTTCCTTCTCCATGTGATCCAGGAAAATGAACATACAGTACACTTGACTGTATTCTTTTTGAATCGGCAACAGTATCTAGGAGCTTGGCAAAGAAATCCCCCTTTATAGGAGCTCTGTTTCCCAGAGTAGATTTGTAGCAGGGTCTCAACTTGCAAGAGCCCTAAGTCCCCTTTTTTGAAAATACCAGCCCACCTGGCTGCTTAGCAAAATGTGGGTCACAGTTTGCTAGCACAGTCCCAGAAAATGGTATATATGACCTCAGCGCTGTCAATATCCCAAACAAAACAAAAACTGAAATCCTATTCTAAATAGTTAATGATGTGTACATACACCATCCCTTATAAACCAGGTGTGAAAAAATTAGCATTTAACCACTTCATACCCCGCCCATAGTAATATGACGTCTGCAGGAGGGATCTCCCATCCTGGGCGAGCGTCATATGACGTCCTGGGCTTCCCGGCCGTCTAGAGGGAGCGCGCTCACCCGCTGCGTCACTCGGGAGACGGTACGTGTGCCCGGCGGCCGCGATGTCCGCCGGGCACCCACGATTGCTGGTAACAGAGCCGGGACGTGGATCTGTGTGTGTAAGGGGGGAGGAGACCGATCATGTGTTCCCAGTACAGAGGAACACTGATCGGTCTCCTTCCCTTGTGAGTCCCCTCCCCCTACAGTTAGAATCACTCCCCAGGTAACACATTTAACCCCTTGATCACCCCCTAGTGTTAACCCCTTCCCTGCCAGTGACATTTATACAGTAATCAGTGCATGTTTATAGCACTGATCACTGTATAAATGTGAATGGTCCCAAAATAGTGTCAAAAGTGTCCGATCTGTCCGCTGCAATGTCACAGTCCCGCTAAAAATTGCTGCTCGCTGCCATTACTAGTAAAAAAAAAAAAAAAAATCAAAAATGCCATAAATCTATCCCCTATTGTGTAGACTCTATAACTTTTGCACAAACCAATCAATATACACTTATTGTGATTTTTTTTTACCAAAAATATGTAGAAGAATACATATCGGCCTAAACTGTTGAATACATTTTTTTTTTTTTTTTTTATTGGAAATATATTATAGCAAAAAATAAAAAATATTGTTTGTTTTTAAAAATTGTCAGTCTTTTTTTGTTTATAGCATAAAAAAAACTGCAGAGGTGATCAAATACCACCAAAAGAAAGCTCTATTTGTTGGACAAAAATGACATAAGTTTTTTTTGTGTACAGCGTCGCACGACCTGCAATTGTCAGTTAAAGTAACGCAGTCCTGTAATCGCAAAAAATGGCCTGGTCAATAAGGGGGTGAATCCCCAGGGGGGCGCAGGAGGTCCGCATGTGGCAGGACGTCCATGGACATCCTCCAAGAACTGGAGATCAACACTGTAGCTGTCTATTGACTATAGCGCGAGCATGAAGAGGTTAGGTGTGCAGAGGACTGTCAACAGGTACCAGTTAAGCCACGACAAGTCACCTTGCAGGTGCCCCCATATAAGAGAGAGTGGGCTGGTTCCCTGAGGAGTCCCGTGTCCATGGTGCACTGCACGCCAGTTCCTGTACCCTTGGACTTGTGGAAAAGCATGCCCAAAGATATGAAAGAAGTGAATTAAGCACAGGTCATACATGACTGAGTGGAAGGGGAACCAGGCAGAGTGGGGTTAGAAAGTAATGGCACTTATCGGATTGGTCAAAGAAGTGGGGTGATGGGGAGGAGTTAGGAGGATCCAGTCGGTGATCAGGATTCATGAAGGACTTCATCTAATGAAGGACTCTCCCTCCCTTCCCAATTGTTGGTTTGGAAGCAGAAGTTTGGTGGTTTGGGCTCCTATTTTAAATCTGGTGTTTTTGGGGAAACAATGGGGACCCATCTCCATATAGTGTCTTTTAGTTGGTCTGGTCAACTCATAGTGACCTGGTGGTTGTAGATCGGTAAGTGTCTGAGGTCAGCTGGTGTTTTGCTGAGGACATAACTTAGCTAACTGGTGCCACAGACACAAGGTTACGTTGTATGGTACCTTCAAGGACCTGCAACCTCATTCAGTCTGTATTGTTATGTTTTTTTGTTATTTAAATTTGTATGTTATAGCAAATAGAAGGCTGCTTTGGCCATTTTACCTCCACTTTAGAGTAATGAGTTTCTTCTGGGGTTAGAGGGAGGTGGAGTTGGGAATGGTTGGCCAGAGGTTCTAGGTATATGGGTGACCTCTGATCTGACCTGGTCATGGTTTCTGCACCAACCAGGTAATCAAAGCAAATCCTGATCTGCCCATGTGCACCCACACATCTGTAAACCATTACATTCTGTCTAAAGGCAGACTTGCCAAATGAATTATATTTGTCTGACCCTCTAATTCCCAAGCATACAGTTGTAGATTTAGGACAATCAAATCTAAGATTTAGGACAATCTACTCTACGATATAGTAGAAGCTTATTCTACACAATCCCTTTATATAAAACAACAATCAAATTAAATGTTTCTCCCGTTCAGACAAATGTGTTCATTCATGTATACTGCACTCCAGTGTGTTGTAGCAAATGACTAATTGAGCCCCAGCAGGAGAAACATAAACAGCAAAGCTCTACAGGAATTGGGAAGCACTTATCATTGTAAATGATTTTTGTCATTTAATATTTACATCTAAACTAGTTTCCCAAACGAATGACCAAACAACACATGTACATTACATTACATTTCAGAAAAGCCTTTTTTACGGGAAGATTGGAAAGTTTTTTTGGGAGTTACACACTGGTACTCTTTCCATCACAAACATCGAGGGTCCCCAGAGAATGCACAGAGCGGGGGAAATTGAAGCAACAAGTGGCCTGACATTTCCAATTCTGTCCTCCTGTAGGATTCATCTCATACTCCTGTCTGTTACAGTATACCCAAGGCAATAGAGGCAGCTGCATGTACATTCATTTGAGCAATTACATTTTAATAACTAGGACCAATATGCAGTCAAGTTGTAAGCTCTTCAGTCAACCTGTCATGGATTTGCTCCATCGTTTGCAAATATGTGATCTTTTATTTGTTTCTGTGAGACAATATGGAGATATTTTATGTATGAGTTGTCTCTAACAACCCAAAAGATTCCCAAATCGTTCTTCAGTGAATCTTATTAGTAGCTTTGGGACACCATAGTCATTCCATAGCTCCCAACTGTCCCTGGTTTTGAAGCACTGTCCCTGATTTGGAGCAATGTCCCTCTTTCCTCTTTTTTGTCCCTCATTTTGGTCTGATCTATGTATTTGTATATAAAATGCACTCTTTATTTATCAAAAAGTGTTTCCCGGTGCTAAACCTTTCATCCAATTTCAAAATTGCTGCATCTGCAAATTCCAAAAGCCAGTGTAAAGGAATGGTAGTGGTAAAAAAAGCACTTGTGGGTTTAACCAATCATTTTTGTTTTGTACAATTCTCCTTTAACCACTTCACATCTGCGCTATTGCCGAATGACGGCCATAGCGCGGACCTGAATTCCCGGGAGGCCGTCATATGACGGCCTCCCCTGTGCACGCACCCTGCGCGCGCCGAGCGCGCTGTGATCACCAAGTCAGTGAGACTCGGGTGATCACCGATCCAAGTAAGGGGCCGGTCCCAGCCCCTTACCATGTGATCAGCTGTCAGCCAATGACAGCTGATCACATGATGTAAACAAAAGATCGGTAATCGTTTTTTCTTTCTACTCATGCTGACAGCGTGAGTAGAAATAAAAGCAGATCACCGGCTCGGATGTGAGGGACATCGATCCCGAAGTGGAAGAGGCTCATCAGTGCCACCTAATAGTGCCACCTAACAGTGCCCACAGGTGCCACCTATCAATGCCCACAAGTGCCACCTATCAATGCCCACAAGTGCCACCTATCAATGCCCACCTGTAGTGCCAATCAGTGCCACCTATCAGTGCTGCCTATCAATGTAACTGATCAGTGCCCATCACTGCCACCCATCAGTGCCCATCCATGCCGCCTATCAGTGCCCATCACTGCCGCCTCATCAGCGTACATCAATGAAGGAGAAAATTTTTTTATAACAAAATATAAAAAAATAAAATTAAAAAAAAAATCCAGTTTTTTACATTTTTGTAACAAAAAGTAAAAACCACAGAGGTGATCGAATACCACCAAAAGAAAGCTCTATTTGTGGTGAAAAAATGATAAAAATTTCAATTGGGTACAGTGTTGTATGACCGGGCAATTGTCATTCAAAGTGCGTCAGCGCTGAAAGCTGAAAATTGGTCTGGATAGGAGGGGTGTTTAAGTGCCCAGTAAGCAAGTGGTTAACCACCTCCCGTCTGCAGCACAGACCTAATTTGCTGGGAGGGCGTCCATAGACTGATCACAGATCGGACTAAGGGGTCGATTCCAAGCCCTTACCACGTGATCAGCTGTCAGCCAATGACAGCTGATCATGTGATGTAAACAGATCCGGTAATCGGCTGTTTTTTCTCTTCACACTGGTAGCGTGAGGAGAAATAAAAAGAAGCAGATCACCGGTGGCTGAGAGAGGGACATCAGTCCCGATCGTGGAGAGCCTCTGCAGAGGCTTCTGTGCCACCTACCAGTGCCCACCAGCACCACCTATCAGTACCCACAGTGTCACCTATATATGTCACCAATTAGTGCCTCATCACCAGTGCTGCCTATCAGTGCCTCCTATCAGTGCCCATCAGTGACATCTATCAGTGCCACCCATCGGTGCCACTCATCAGTGCCACCCATCAGTTCCACCCATCAGGGCCCATCAGTGCCTATCAGTGCCCATCAGTACAGTCTCATTAGCGTACATCAATGAAAGAGACAAATTACCTGTTTGCAAAATTTTATAACAAAATTTTTTTTTCAACAAAATTTTTTTTCAAAATTTTCAGTCTTTTTTTGTTTGTTTAGCAAAAAATCAAAACCCAAATGGTGATTAAATACCACCAAAAGAAAGCTCTATTTGTGTGATAAAAATTATAAAAATGTCATTTGAGTACAGTGTAGCATGACCGCGCAATTGTCATTCAGAGTGACAGCGCGGAAAGCTAAAAATTGGTCTGAGCAGGGGGGGGGGGGGGGGTTCAGTGCCCAGTAAGCAAGAGGTTAAAGGAGGGGGGTGGCAGGGGGTGTGTCCTATGCTTACATACTTTTGCTAATGTGTGTCCCTTGTTCCCATCTCAGAAAGTCGGGAGTTATGCAATTCTTATATTAGACATGTAAACGAGACGCTATGTTATTTCCAAGAATAAAGTATTTGTGAACCCTCACCTTGTAAAACAACCCATTTCGTTTTAAAATAGAGATAAAAGGCAAAGTGTTTGTGTATACATATAATAACATTATAAATATCTATATTCTTTCTTTTTTATAATTGATCAGATACGCTCTGTTCTCAGCTGCATAAGGAGCTCAGAGAGCTATGGAAGGAGAAATAGCAGCAAACTGGCATTCCGGGTGAATGGCTGTGCGGGGTTTGGGGCAGTGTTCCCAATCCCCCGAAGTGAAATTTACTGGTTGGGGGCATCTGTTCTACCTTAGTCAAGGTTGTGTACAGATTCAACTCCCTACATGAATGGACAGATGTATTTCTGTTATTTTCTAGGGAGCTCAAAACTATGATATGAAGTGGCAGAGCTTAAAGAGGAAGTAAACCCTGATGGGTATTACTTCCTCTTTATTTCCCTGCAAAGGTAAAACATAATGGGCTCCTATGCATTGCATAGGAGCCTTTTATGTGTCACTTACCTGAAACCGAAGCCTATGAGTCCACCTTCACCCCCTCTTCCTTCCAGGGCTGCGAACTCCGGCTCTGTGACTGGCCGGAATTGCGTGACGTCACTCCCGCCCGGAGCCGCCAGTCATGGCATGACCCCTTTAGAAACGGCACGATCTGCCCTTTCTAAAGTGCGCATGCATCGTAGACATCGGCTTTTTTGTAAATATCTCCTAAACCGTGGAGGTTTAGGAGATATTTCCAGCACCTACAGGTAAGCCTTAATATAGGCTTACCTGTAGGTAAAAGTGGTTGTACAGGGTGTATAAACACTTTAAACTGGTTATATACCTTTTACAATGCTACTTGATGTGTGTTGTAGTGCCGTTCATTTTGTTCATGTCTGACTTTTGTGAGTTTTGGGGCACTGACACCACATTCAAAATAATGGACTGCCTTAAAGCGGACATTCCATCATTTTTTCATCTTTCCATCTATTAAATCTTCTGCCCTTGTTGTTGTTTTAACTTTGGATAGTAAAACATTTTTTTTTCTACCAGTAAATACCTTATACAGCCCACTTCCTGTTTCTTGTCTAGGCTTATGACATCATGCACAGCTCTCTCTCTCACTCTCGTGAGACTTTGCCAGGAAAGGAGGGGGGATGAGCCATAAAAGGGCCAATGAGAGCTGCAAAGCTGGAGCCTCTGTGTGTCTGTGTAAATCCAGGAAGTGAACAGGCAGCATCTTCAGCTGCCCACAGTTAAAATGGATGCAGTCAGACTCAGTGGACGGAGATTTCTGCAGCATGTTTGGCAAGTACAGAATCACAGTATATATAAAATAATATGCAAAGTGGTTGGAGGGAAGCTTCAGAATAGCAAAGATGTTTTTATTATAAATTATGTGAGCAGACTGCAGTTCCTCTTTAGCCACTTCAGCCCCGGAGGATTTGGCTGGCTAAAGACCAGAGCACTTTTTGCGATTCGGCACTGCGTCGCTTTAACTGACAATTGCGCGGTCGTGCGACGTGGCTCGCAAACAAAATTGACGTCCTTTTTTTCCCACAAATAGAGCTTTCTTTTGGTGGTATTTGATCACCTCTGCGATTTTTAATTTTTGGGCTATAAACAAAATAAGAGCTACAATTTTGAAAAAAATGCATTATTTTTTACTTTTTTGCTATAATAAATATCCCCCAAAAATATATAAAAAAAACATTTTTTGTCCTCAGTTTAGACCGATACGTATTCTTCTACATATTTTTGGAAAAAAAAAATAACAATAAGCGATTATTGATTGGTTTGCGCATTTTTATTAATAATTTTTTTTTACTAGTTTTGGCGGCGATCAGCGATTTTTATTGTGACTGCGACATTATGGCGGACATGTCGGACATTTTTGACACATTTTTAGAACCATTGTCATTTATACAGCAATCAGTGCTATAAAAATGCATTGATTCCTGTGTAAATGACACTGGCAGTGAAGGGGTTAACCACTAGGGGGCGGGGAGGGGTTAAGTCAGTACTAGGGAGGTGTTTCTAACTGTAGGGGGGTTGGGCTGTGTCTGTCAGTACACTGATCTCTGCTCCGATGACAGGGAGCAGAGATCGAGTGACACTGTCACTAGCCAGAACGGGGAGATGCTGTTTACATCAGCATCTCCCCGTTCCTGCTCTCTGTAAGACGATCGCGGGTATCCCCACGGCGATCGAGTCCGCGGGACCCGCGACCCGACCCACGGAGCTCCCGGCCGGCGGCGCGCACGCAATGACACGGCGGGAAATTCAAATGAACGTATATATACGCCCATTTGCCCAGCTGTGCCATTTTGCCGACGTACATAGTCGTGCGTCGGTCCTTAAGTGGTTAAGTACCGTAGTTTGTTGCCATTCCACAAGCATGTGCAATTTTAATGCATGACAGGTAGGGGTGCACCGATACCATTTTTTTTGCAACGAGTACCGATACTTTTTTTTTAGTACTCACCGATACCAATTACCGATACCTACCGCAAATGTTTTGTTTTCACTTCAGCTGTCAGCAATGGTACAAAGCATTGAATAGTTATTTATAAATTAAATAAATTGTTTTTTTTTTTTTAAATTGTGTACTTTTTCAATGTAAATGTGTAAATATATGTTAATATATATGTGTAAAAATATTCACTAACAAAGAAAACAAAAAAAAAAGTTTTAATTGTTTATCATTTACAAAAAAAGCAGGAAAATAATTAAGGCTGATTCGAGTAAATTAAGGGTTAATAAGGGGTTAACAAAAGGAACATTTGCTCACCCCTTTGATCTGCAGATGAAGAAACAGAAAGATACAAAAAGAAACAATGTTTCTTTTTATTTTAGTGTTTCAGGGTTGAGCAATGTTGTTAATAAACATTGACAGGTGCTTTTTTTTTTTACAGCTCCAATTACCGGACTTCTTTAACACTTCAGCTGTCAGCAGAGGAGACCCACTGACAGCTCAAAGAGCCGAGGCTGAAAGTATTGGTTTCAGGTATCGGTGCATTTGCACGAGTAACGATACTTGTGAAAATACTTGGTATCAGCATCGATACTGATACTGGTATCGGTGCAACCCTAATGACATGTTGGGTATCTATTTACTTGGCAAAACATCATCTTTCACATTATACAAAAAAAATTGGGCTAACTTTATTGTTTTATTTTTTAAGTTATGAAAATGTATGTTTCCTCCTAAAACTTGAATTTGAAAGACCACTGCACTAATACAGGGTGACATTAAATATTAAGAGAAAAACTCACCCAAGCTCTACCGCTATATAGTATAGTTGGTGTGTAGAGTAGTCGGTGCTCTGGCTAATTAAAGAGGAGTTCCAGTCAAAAAAAAAAAAAAATTAAAAGTCAGCAGCTACAAATACTGCAGCTGCTGACTTTTAATTGGACACTTACCTGTCCCTGGGTCCAGCGATGCAGGGGATAGAAGCCCCGCTCGTCTCCCCCTCCGTTCGGCGGCGTCGGCATTGCAACTGTGGGCGCCGGGCTGTGGCTTCACAGCCTGGCACCCACTGCGCATGCGCGAGCAGCGCCGAGCGCCGTGGTTGGCCGCTCAGTCACCTGGGACCTGTAATGGGTCCCAGATGATTGACAGGAGGGAGGGAGCAGAGCGGAGCCCTTCCTGTGCCGAGGGGGAAGTGATGTCACCAGCCCAGGCACTGGAAGAGGCAGACTATGAGGGACCACCTAGCAACAGGCATTTAGAGGTGAGTAAAAAAAAAAAATATATATATATATATATATATACAAATGTTTTTTTGTATTTTTTTTTTAGGATTTTTCATGTAGTTTTTTTTTTCTTGGGTGGAACCCCACTTTAGGCTCACAAAAGATCCATAGAAAGTACAGGCCGGCAACTCCACAGCTTCTCCATAGAAAATATTTATTTAAGAATTACAGCAATAACATCATCAAAAAATGCTGACGCATTTCGGCCTTAGACCTTCATCAAAAGCATAAAACTATGACATTAAAAACAAGTATATATAAGGGAAGCAGCCCTTGTGAGTTTATGAAGGGCAAAATTCACTTAATTAAAAAAATCAACCCATTAATTGGTTACAGGTAGAGATGACCAGACCCGGGCCAAACAAAAACACACAAAAACAGGTGATTTCTACAAAGAGCAAGAAATGTTAACCATTACAGTCCCACTGATACAACAGTGGAATATTTTCAATTAAAAAATCATGAATTGCTATACTTCAGAGCATTATTTCAGAAACAGGTTGATTTTTTAATTAAGCAAATGTTGCCCTTCATATCTCACAAGGGCTGCTTCCCTTATATATACTTGTTTTTAATGTCATATTTTTATGCTTTTGATGAAGGCTTAAGGCCGAAACGCGTCAGTATTTTGGGTGATGTCATCGCTGTAATGCATAAATAAATATTTAAGCATTGGATAGCACTCTTGTCTAGCAGTAAGAAGGGTCGCTGGTTCGAATCCTGACCACGACACTACCTGCCTGGAGTTTGCTTGTTCTCCCTGGGCCTGCGTGGGGTTTCCTCCGGGTACTCCGGTTTCCTCCCACACTCCAAAGACATGCTGGTAGGTTAATTGGATCCTGTCTAAATTGTCCCTAGTATGTATGAATGTGAGTTAGGGACCTTAGATTGTAAGCTCCTTGAGGGTGCAGGGACTGATGTGAATGTACAATGTATATGTAAAGCGCTGCGTAAATTGACGGCGCTATATAAGTACCTGAAATAAATAAATAAATATTTTCTATGGAGAAGCTGTCGAGTTGCCGGCCTGTACTGTCTATGACATTAAATATTGCAAGGACCGCCATTTTATTCTCTAGGGTCTGTGCTAAAAAAAAAAATATATATATATATATATATAATGCTTGGGGGTTCTAAGTCATTTTCTAGCAAAAAACACTGATTTTAACTTGTAAGCAACAAGAGTCAGATACAAGCCTGGTCTTCAAGTGGTTAATATATACTAAAATGCAGATGGAAGTATCTTCAGATTGTAACTCCAGTAGCATGTATAAATGTTAGTGCCGACACTCGTATGTTTCTCCCTCTTCAGTGTAATTACTGACATTGATATATACTGAGAAAGTGATTCAATTCAATGCTTCATCAGTAATTTTATGAATGAGGCATAAATAGTTTTTTTTTTTTTTTTCCCCTCATACACAGCACTCTCCATCCCTCAGCATCCCCGGATGAGTGACACATTGCTAAGTATGTGATTTGTAATCAAACTACGGCAATATATTTAGAAAGGATTGATTCGTGGCCGGCTGCACATTCTAGTTTTCTAGAAGAATGCAAGGAATTGAGGCTTTGAAAATCTTAATTTCCCAGAGCATGTTAAGTGCACTGATTACTCAGCACAATAACTGCCACATGTTGGGTGTACAGATGTCCAAACACGTGGGAACATTTCCTTTTACTTGGAAACAAATGAAGATTTTCATCGTGTTTTCGTCTTGTTTGGTAAACCTGTCAGCAGCCGCACATTTCATTCCTGGCTGTTTATATAACATCGCCAACTGCACCATCTTCCATCGGACTCCTGACTGCGCTACGCCGCTTCACGCTTCCGATGGGGACATTTTTACCTGGCTGAAAAAATAAACTCATTCTATACTACTCATAACCTCAAAAAGTGTTCAATAAATATCACTTACTCCTTGGTCAGCAACGCTTTACCCTAACAATGAACTCCTCCGATTCGCTCTCTTTTGATCTTCTAAATACACCATTGGAAGAATTTTGATGCATTTGTTTAACCACTTAAGTACCAGTCTGTAATGTCCCTTCATTATCAGGCCATTTTGCAATTTTCAGCAATGTGATAGTTTGACTGACAAATACCCTGTATGTGCAACACTGTACCCAAAAAATTTGAGACATTTTTCTTTTGGTGGTATTTAAAGTGGAACTAAACTCTCTCAATCAACATTAGCCCATGATAGTGCTCAAGTTTTCATCTTCGTCTTCTCTTAACCACTTCAATACCAGGCACTTATACACCTTCCTGCCCGGACCAATTTTCAGCTTTCAGCGCTGTCGCACTTTGAATGACAATTGCACTGTCATACAACACTGTACGAAAACTACATTTTTATCATTTTGTTCCCACAAATAGAGCTTTCTTTTGGTGGTATTTGATCACCTCTGCGGTTTTTATTTTTTGCAAAACGAATAAAAAAAAGACTGAAAATTTTGAATAATAAAACGTTTTTTTTTTTTTTCCTGTTACAAAACTTTGTAAATAAGTGAGTTTTCTCCTTCACTGATGGGCACTAAGGGGGCTGCACTGACGGGCACTGATAAGGCGGCACTGATGGGCACCGATGAGGTGGCACTGATGGGCACTGATGATGGGCACTGATAGGTGGCACTGATATGCAGCACTGATGGGTACACATAGGTGGCACTGATGGGCACTGATAGGTGGCACAGATGGGCACTGATAGGTGGCACGGATGAGCATGGATGGGCACTGATAGGTGGCACTGATGTACACTAATAAATGGTACTGATGGATGCCAAATAGTGCCAAACAATAATGCCTACTAAGTAATGCCCATTGTGGGCACTGATTGGCATCCATTGATAGCACTGATTGGCATCCATTGTGGGCACTGATTGGCATCCCTGGTGGTCTAAGGTGGCATACCTGGTGGTGACTAGTGGTAGCGTCCCTGCTGGTCCAGTGTGGGCATCCTCGGGGGGGGGGGGCTGCGCTGATAATCGATCAGCACAGACCCTCCCTGTCAAAGGAGCCGCCGATCGGCTCTCCTCTACTTACGTCTGACAGACGTGGGTGAGGAAAAGCCGATCAACAGTTCTTCCTGGTTACATCGTGATCAGCTCTGATTGGACACGGCTGATCGCGTGGTAAAGAGTCTCCATCAGAGACTCTTTACCTAGATCCGAGTTGTGGTGTGTCAGATTGTGATTACCGTGTAATCTGACAGTGAACTAACATTTGAATAACACACGAGATAACTGGAAAAAATGTGTCACGCGATCCAATTATCTCATGTAATATTCTTTAGTGAATTGAGCCCTTTGTCACGGTGTGTGTTCATTTTATTTATTTTACCTGGCAAGGAACAAAGGCATGTGGCCAGCCAGGCTGCATAATGACATGAGGGTCTGGTATGGATTTTACATAACACCTTTTTTTTTTTTTTTTTTTTTTAAGTTTTTGTGTGCGGCTCATCTTAATAAAATCCATACCAGACATCTATCTATGATAGGGGTCTGGTACAGATTTTGGGATGAACCCCATGCCATTTTTTTTTTGCATTAGTCTCTCTTTAGGAATCCAGACTAGCTCCCGACCAGGTATGCAGCCTGAGTGGCAAGGAAAGAAGCAGGCACCAAGCATGCACCCCCTCTCCTATAGTATACTAGGCAATATTCCCTGCAAAAGAAAAAAGAAACCAAAACAGTGTGGGGTCCTCCTTCAAATCCATACAAGAGGCTCATCCTGGGTAGGTGTAGATTTTAAAGGGCACCCCACTCAAAAAAAAAATGTGGGCTGTTCTTAAAATCCATACCAGACCCTTATCCTAAATATGGGTTTAGTATGGAATTTTAAGTGGGACTCCACGTAAAAAAGTAAAATGAAGGCCGATGCTCCCTCCCAAAATCCATACCTGACCCTTATCCTACATAGGGGTCTGGTATGGAATTTTAAGTGGGACTCCACATAAAAAAAGTAAAATGAAGGCCGATGCTCCCTCCCAAAATCCATACCTGACCCTTATCCTACATAGGGGTCTGGTATGGAATTTTAAGTGAGACTCCACATAAAAAAGTCAAACGAAGGCCGATGCTCCCTCCCAAAATCCATACCTGACCCTTACCCTACATAGGGGTCTGGTATGGAATTTTAAGTGGGACTCCACGTAAAAAAAAGTAAAACGAAGGCCGATGCTCCCTCCCAAAATTCATACCTGACCCTTATCCTACATAGGGGTCTGGTATGGAATTTTAAGTGGGACTCCACGTAAAAAAGTCAAATGAAGGCCGATGCTCCCTCCCAAAACCCATACCTGACCCTTATCCTACATAGGGGTCTGGTATGGAATTTTAAGTGGGACTCCACGTAAAAAAAAGTAAAACGAAGGCCGATGCTCCCTCCCAAAATCCATACCTGACCCTTATCCTACATAGGGGTCTGGTATGGAATTTTAAGTGGGACTCCACATAAAAAAAGTATAACTGAAGGATAAACATATTTTTTTTTTCACTTTGGATAGAGTATCAAGGAGGAATGAGAAGCCTCAGCATTGTACAGTGATTGCACCAATGGAGGTTTGCATATCATGACACAGTTGTATGTACCCCCTATACAGATACATTGTGTACATTCAGAGAACTGAGTATATGTATGGTAGAACATACTATGCTGATGATATTAGTACATGCTGTCAGCTCCCAAGACACCGAATCTCTGTCTCAATGACTGACTGCTACCATCTGTACATGACGTATGACGTTCTACGACTACCAGCGGCCCTGGCAGAACACGGAGTGCGGGCTACAACTTATTCCACTGATCTTAATTCTTTAAAATTTAAAAGCTAATTTGGTGTCTTTTAGCTCATTTTACATGCAGGAGAGAAAAATTTATGAACTAGTTCTTTCTGTTAAATGGAGTGCTAATGGGCAAGTACAACAATTCAACAGGTGCCAAGTAGAAATATAGAGACATTATTAAATCATTATAAATCTTGATGGCGGAGAGAGGCATATTCACATTTTTTTTCTTTTCGTTTTTTCAGTCCTGTGCCAATTTATTCTGGGAAAACTCGCGACATCCCACACACATATAACAGAGCGGATTCATCTGAATAGATTTTTCAGTGAATAAAACTAAGATCCAAGATGACTTTCAATTACATTAAGCTGTGAAAAGTAGCCTATTTGGGCATCCATAGGAAAGCAGTAAGTCATTAAGGAATAGAGCGTAAGTGATGTTAGTTATAAGTGAATAGAAGTAACTTTTCAACTATACTCTTTAAAAGTGACAGGCTACTCTAAGACTGATTTACAAACACTGAAGAAAAGAAAAATGGAGCAAAGGGAAAGCTTGGAACAGCAGCAAAGATTAAATGTGACTGGTTTCTACAGGTAACTGCAACATCTTTATTGTAATATCTTTGCTGATGTCTTCTTTACTCCAATTTCGTAAATTTGCTCCAATTAGTAACCTTGGCTCTGAGAACATCACCATATAAAACAAAAAATGTGTCAGGTCCCAGCTTTATTACAGAAAGGTGAAAAAAAAATAAAATAATGCTATTATTACCTGATTTAAAAAAAAAAATGGAAATACGAGGTCTGTAATAAAAGTAATGCAAAAGTAGGCATAACTTTTTTACTGTCTTACATACTTACTTAAGTTTTTCAAATTTCACATGTTGGTAGAGACACACGGTCGGATTTTCCGACGGAAAATGTGTGATAGGACCTTGTTGTCGGAAATTCCGACCATGTGTGGGCTCCATCACACATTTTCCATCGTATTTTCCGACACACAAAGTTTGAGAGCAGGATATAAAATTTTCCGACAACAAAATCCGTTGTTGGAAATTCCGATCGTGTGTACACAAATCCGCGCATGCTCAGAATAAATAAAGAGATGAAAGCTATTGGCTACTGCCCCGTTTATAGTCCCGATGTACATGTTTTACGTCACCGCGTTCAGAACGATCGGATTTTCCGACAACTTTGTGTGACCGTGTGTATGCAAGACAAGTTTGAGCCAACATCCGACGGAAAAAATCCTAGGATTTTGTTGTCGGAATGTCCGAACAAAGTCCGACCGTGTGTACGGGGCAATACTCTTCCTCTGTAGTAACTCTTTTTCTTTGCAGGTAAATAATTAATGCCAAGCAGAAGCAATGTGCCATCATTGAGTTCTTGATCTTGACAAAGGAGGGATGCAGGCTGTCCGACATTCACAGAAGGCTACAGAATGTTTATGGAGATGACATCATTGACAAGAGTCACCAATGACAAGATATTGCTCTTGTCAAAAGTGTCAACTCTTCCTCTATAGTAACTCTTCTTTTTTCATTGGAGGTAAATAATGGATTCCAAGCAGAAGCAATGTTCCCTTATTGAGTTCTTGATGAAGGAGCGGTGCAGACTGTCCGACATCCACAGAAGGTTACAGAATATTTATGGAGATGACATCATTGACAAGAGTCACCAATGACAAGATATTGCTCTTGACAAAAGTGTCAACTCTCCTGCCCCGTACACACGGTCGGACATTGATCGGACATTCCGACAACAAAATCCTAGGATTTTTTCCGACGGATGTTGGCTCAAACTTGTCTTACATACACACGGTCACACAAAGTTGTCGGAAAATCCGATCGTTCTAAACGCGGTGATGTAAAACACGTACTTCGGGACTATAAATGGGGCAGTAGCCAATAGCTTTCGTCTCTTAATTTATTCTGAGCATGCGTGGCACTTTGTGCGTCGGATTTGTGTACACGCGATCTGAATTTTGTAGCTCTCAAACTTTGTGTGTCGGAAATTCCGATAGAAAATGTGTGATGGAGCCCACACACGTCGGAATTTCCGACAAAAAGGTTCTATCACACATTTTCCGTCGGAAAATCCGACCGTGTGTACAGGGCATTTCTCTATAGTAACTCTTCTTCTTCTTTTTCTATTGCAGGTAAATAATGGATTCCAAACAGAAGCAACATGTCGTCGTTGAGTTCTTTATCAAGGAGGGGTGGAGGAAGTCCAACATCCACGGACAGCTACAGAAGGTTTACAAAGATGATACCATTGATAAGAGTCAACGATGACAAGACATTGCTCTTGTCAATGGTGTCAACTCTGTAAGCATTTTGTAGCCTTCTGAGGGTGTGAAACAGCCTCCGCCACTCCTTTGTCAAGAACTTAATAACAGCATGTTGCTTCTGATTGGAATCCATTATTTACCTGCAATGAAAAAGAAGAAGAGTTACTTTAGAGGAAGAGTTAGTGTACCAACGTGGGAAATTTAAATGACCTGTGTAGGGTAATAAAAAAGTTATGCCCACTTTTGCATTATTTTCGGTACAGCCCTCATATCTATACAAGTGTAGCACCACCCCCAAAGGAGCTTCTGGATGCTTGGGTTCCTCTGTTCCTGGTGCTGACAACCCCCTAAACAGTACCACACTTTCTGACACACCTTGAGGTTAAGGAAAATATTATTTATTCTGGCTACATGCCCAGCGGGGTAAAACAACAACATGTTACCCACTTGCTGCCAAATCACATACCTGGTACATCATTTGACTTCAAGTAGTTGCACCAGGATGATGCCTGCAGCTGCAGGCATCACCCTGGTACCGTTTTTTGGAGCCTAAGGTCGGTTCTCTTGTAATAGCAACCAGAGTGGTCAATTAGCCACTCGATTGCTATTACAAGTAGCAGGAGCTGCAGGCATCATCCCAGAATAACCACTTGAAGTCTAGTGATGTACTGGTACGTACAGCAGCAAGTAGATATGGAGGTTTTCAATTTGTGTGTTTTTTCTTTTTTGGGTTACACTGGATGGACTTGTGTCTTTCTTCAACCAGATTAACTATGTAACCAGTATTGATTTAGTCCAATTTAGCCTAAGATGTCCATTTATTTAGGCCAGCATTTACCTGTGGCACTGACCCCTCAGGAAACATTTTAACTTACCTATATGTGCAGAGTGAAAAAAAAAAAGACGAATGCTATATTAAGCCTCTTATTTTAACCACATACCGACCAGCACACAAGGATATACGTTGGCACAGTGGCACAGCCGGGCAAATGGGCGTACAGGTACGTCCCCTTTAAGATGCGGAATTGTGGGCGCGCACCGGGCACAGTGTGACAGTTACTCGATGTCCGCCGGGTGCCCGTGATTGTGTCATGGAGCTGCAGAATGGGGAGGAGCCTATGTAAACAAGCCATTTCCCTGTCCTGCCTAGTGACATGACAGAGATCTACCGCTTGCTGTCATTGAGAGCAGTGATCGTCGTCATGTGAATCAGTTAGAATCACTCCCTAGGGCACACTTAACCCCTTGATCGCCCCCTAGTGTTTAACCCCTTCCCTGCCAGTGTCATTTACACAGTAATCAGTGCATTTTTCTAGTACTGATCACTGTATAAAAGACAATGGTCCCAAAATAGTGTCAAAAGTGTCCGATGTGTCCACCATAATGTGGCAGTCACGATAAAAATCGCAGATTGCCGCCATTACTAATTAAAAAAAAAAATGCCATAAAACTATCCTCTATTTTGTAGACGCTATAACTTTTGCGCAAACCAATCAATATACGCTTATTGCGTGTTTTTTTTACCAAAATTATATAGAAGAATACATATCGGCCTAAACTGAGCAAAAAAATATTTTTCTTAATATATTTTTGGGGGATATTAATTATAGCAAAAAAAATTGCTTTTTTTTTTCAAAATTGTCGCTCTTTTTTTGTTTATAGCACAAAAAGTAAAAAAACGCAGAGGTGATCAAATACCACTAAAAGAAAGCTCTATTTGTGGGGGGAAAAAAAGGACTTCAATTTTGTTTGGGTGCAACGTCACACGGCCGCGCAATTGTCAGTTAAAGCGACACATTGCCGAATCGCAAAAAGTGCTCTGGTCAGGAAGGGGGTAAATTCTTCCGGGGCCGAAGTGGTTAAAGAGGCATCATAGCTGTAAGCTTTTCTAATGTATATCTGTTTAATAATAAAATACAACAAATTACAATGGCATGTAAGATATTTGCTAACATATTTGGAACATTCATAATAGGTCTCTGTTGAATGAAGAAAGTGTATGAAGCCTCCTCTGTCTGGCACAAGCAACAAACTGCAGTACTTAGCTACTGTAAGATAAAAAATCATTACATCCCGATCTATGACTTATGCATTAAAACAATGTTTGAACAGGCATTAGGAGGTTTAAACAAAATGCCTGCACTGCATACATTGAGCGCGCTTGTTCTCTAACACATTTTGCAGATCAAAAAGATGTATGTAATCTCACTAGGGCTAGACTGTAAAGTCCAATTTTACGACTCATTCCGATAAAATTGTACCATGAAGAAGAGGTCTCTGAATAAAGGAATGTAGCAGCTAAAAAATATATAAGTAAAGACCGTTCAGTGTGGGAAACAACGTATTTGAAAAATTAGAGAGTTAATTGCATAGGCTTGTGATTACAGAGATCTGAACTTACACTGTTCTTTTCTTTTATTGATTATTATCCAGTGTCAAGTAGACAAACAGACAAATGTCACTGGATCTGTATGTGTTTAATGGCTAACTATAACAAAAACATCCAATGCAAAATATAATGTTATAATATCGAACACAGAAAAAAAGTATCAGTGATTGTTTCACGGTGCCAACATCCAAATATATGAATATACAGAGAAAGGGGTTCCCCTATGGGGTAGGACTTTAACGGCACTTAGATAAATGTAGCAAAACAATGGAGTAGAAAAATGACATACATTTTATTAAAGATACATAGATAAAAAAAAGTATGTAATGGAGTATACATGACAGCCACTGCTGAAGATACAATGGTTACAAATAGATGATATGTACAAATTATCCTTCATCCGACGCGTTTCGGAGTCTACTAGAGATGCTGCTTCCTCAGGGGTAGCTAGGATAGGAGATAGAGATAGGAGAACATCGGACCCTCGAGGATATCGCTGACGGCTTCTGTTCCCCTGCAGGACGCTCCAGGACCCTCTGAACTGCTCCTGCCACATTGAGCTGTCGGTTACCTAAGCTTGTTTGACCTGGTGTCACTGACATCCAGGTCCACTGGTTCCGGTAAGAGTACCCACTCTTATTTTTTTTCTGTGGTATCTGTTATCGATATCATACCTGATTTCCTGGCTCCTTACATGAAGAAAACCTCAGTTTGTGGTGCCCTTGGCTTCCCATATGAACAATCCTTCACTCGTGGTGTTACCCGTCATCCTTTGGGATTGACCCACTTGGGACATACTATTGGTTTATCATTGTTTTAGAATTTGGGACTTATTCACGTTTAGATTGTATTATTCATTCATGTTTTTTCATACATCTACATAGTTCCCTAGCACTGTTTTCTCACTAGCGCTACATTTTCACCTACCTCCATTCATGAATTTTTTCACATTCGTATGTAGCTGCTTCCATTTCAAGATAGCGCAATAATTTTTTGCACCTACGTAGATAGGATATGAAAGACTCTACAAAGGTAAGTACAAACAGTCAATGCCTATACAGGTTGTTAGCAAAAAAAATTACCATACATGTGTCTGTTGCATTCAAAACTTACAATTACAGCAATCAGGTGCTTATGGCACACTCCATTGGATAAAAACATAAGGGGACAGCACAACGTGACCACAGGGAACCAGCATCACCCCGAAGAACCCAGCATGAAGTATTAATTCAGACAAAACATATGTTTCATATTCTATTTACCCCTGAGGAAGGAGTATCTCTAGTAGACTCCGAAACGCGCCGGGAGAAGGATAATTTCTACATATCATCTATTTGTAACTATTGTATCTTCAGAAGTGGCTGCCATGTATACTCCATTACATACTTTTTTTTATCTATGTATCTTTAATAAAATTTATGTAATTTTTCTACTCCATTGTTTTGCTACATTTATCTAAGTGCCGTTAAAGGCCTACCCCGAGGGGAACCCCTTTCTCTGTGTAATACATGTTCAGAAAATGCAACCCCTTTTCCAGGCTTTCTTCACAATCACAATTCTGAATTCTGAAAGCTTGCCATGCAGCCAAATATATTTAATGTATTAAAAAGAAAAAAATGCTATTGGAAAGTGTTGGGGGGGGGGGGGGGGGGATCCTGAAATTGCTAGTTGCTTGGTGTCTTCCTTCAAAACCTTTGAGTTAATGACCCAAAACAAGCATGCTGTAAATGAGTGCCATAGAAATGTTCAAACGTCTTACTTTTTCCATTTAAATAATATAGAAAGCACTGTGGCAATAAAGCAGAATTCCAGGTATGGATATTTTATATATAGTTACATTGGTCCAGCTTGGTGCAACGTAACTATTGTACGTATATACCATTCCTGGCTGATGCCCCCCCAGAAGCTGGAAATCAACAGCAACGCCAATGATCTCTACTTGCTTCTGGGTCCTGCAGGTTGGCTGCTCAGCAGGAGCACCATTCAGAGAATACTTTGCATTTTCCCCATGAATGCAAAGCATTCTGTGATTGTATGAGGTGGAGATTGTGATGTCATTGCCCTGCCTATCCACCTTGTCCAATCGGTGAATGCATTGCGTTCTCTGAAAAAATGCAAAGCGATCTCTGATTGGCTTCCGTTCTGAGTGGCCGACCTCCTCTGTTCACAGTCACTTGGCATTGGAGCCAGGAGCTAAAATGCCTGACTATATTTTTTTGTTCTTTTTGTATTTGAAATGGCAATAAAAAGTAATAATAAAAAAAAAGAACTTCAGTCAAAAATAACAAAATAAAGGCAAACACTACATTAGAAGGTACAAAAAAGTAGCGTTTAATGCAATATTTATCTTTAATCCCAGATTTTGTCAACAGTACTTGTATTCTGCCACCTAGATGCCCTCAGCTTTACTTCCTGTATTATGCATCACACTTACTCTGAGCCCAGGATATCATCCCTCCCAACCCATTATTTGTGACTGTAAGCGAAAGAAGAAGGAATCTGCACAGTGATAAGCTCATCTCTCTGTCACTCTGCTTTCTCTTCCTATCATCATGCCAACACATGAACTGGTTAGCTCATTGTGCTTCTTCTGTCCTTGTATGACATTGGTCCGGCATACAATACCTGTGGAGTTCCTCTGGAACAGCCTTTTTCAACCGGGGTGCCTTGAGGTTTCTTCAGGGGTGCCCTGGCAAAATGCCTAAAATATTACCCAAAAATTGTATACAAACCAGCGTGTGGATAAAGGCTGCCTTTTAGTTACACTAAGTCATGGGTTTTCATACTGCACCATTACAACCTTCTAGCTGCCGATGTCCTAACAACCAATGGCATCATTCGTTGATAAGGAGGATATCAGTTGCCTGCATAGCATCCTTTTTTTACCCTCCTTTGCCCCTCTCCATCAGCCTTCAGGTCACGATAGCTGAGTGATGGAGAAAAACTGGAGGGAAAAGAGAAACATTGGAATACTAGTCAGTACCAGTTTGCAAAAGTATATTTGCTTTGGAAGAATAAATCACCTCTGACGTTGAGTGTCCTACAGTACATGTGTGGATGTTGCTGCATTATGTAAAACTTTTAGAATAGTTTTTACATTTCAGAATAGGGTGGCTCAAGACTGTCCATAATTTTTAAGGAGTACCTCGAGATTGTCCATAATGTTTAAAGGGTGCCTTGACTGAAAAATAGGTTGAGAAACACTGTTCTAGAAGCTGAAATCACTGTCGTAGACACCACTACTTCAGTGATCTCCATTAGCTTCCAGGTTCCATACCGAGAGGCTTCCCTGCTGCATTGTGAACAAAGGAGGTCAGCCACTTGGCACTGGCACCATTAAGAAAATGCTTTACATTTTCTCAATGTTTGCAAAGTGTTCTCTGAATGGCCGAGGTGGAGAATGTGATGTCACTGTGTCTGTCTCACCACCTTTTCCAATCAGTTTGCATTTATTAAGAAAATGCAAAGCATTCTCTGAATGGTCTTCATGTCTTATGTTTACAATGCAGCGGAGCCACTTAGCATGGAATCTAGAAGCTAGAGGAGATCACGGGAGTAGCAATGTCTACTACAGGGATTTCCAAGTTTGGGAGGGATTCCACAGGTATGGTATATGTGTAGTTACATTGATCCAAGCTGGACCGATATAACCATGTAAAAAATGCAATACATGGAAATCTTCTTTAATATGACAGCCAAGGAATTAGCATTCTTAAACAGAAAGACAAGCGATGCAAGCCACCAACATATCCATAATTCTCCTTCTTTAATTATGGATTGATATATTGTGGTTAATTTACTAAAACTGCACAGTGCAAAATCTGGTGCAGCTGTGAATGGAAGCCAATCAGCTTCTAGCTTCAGCACTCCAGTTTTAGTAGATCTCCCCCATTGTCTGCACCAATATTTTTTTTTTAGAATACCAGTTGACATTACAAGGCATTACCTTTTATTAATTTAAAACATTATTGTTGGCTATAAAAAAGCACATAAAATTACCAGTGCCACTACCAACTTTATAACAGATTAAATAGGTGCACTCTGGACAGATTTTTCTTTGCCCTGGAGATTCAGGACCAGAAAGCGACCACCTGTGATTTAACTGCCTAGACTTTGATCTCCATAGTGGCCAGGTTTGGATGTTATTGTCACAGTATGCATCTAAACTATAGGGATTCGACTAATTGGAGTATACCACCGGCTAATTGCTCCTTCGCTCCCACGACCTACGAAGGTCACCGTCAACATTGTTGAAAGTCAGCGATGTCATCATGAAGGTCAAAGGTCCTTTTTAGCTCCCCAATTGGTTTGGATTATATCCAGACCTCGATTCCTGACCTAGAGCCTTTATTGGGCCTAAGCAAAAAAAAAAAAAAAAAGCTCTATTTTCTCTCTCTTTTTTTTTCTTGCAAAAGTACATTGTGATTTGATACACTTCATGAGCAAATACTAGACTTTGGTTATTTAAGGAAAATCTAATTGGAATTGTATCCAGTGCACATTTAACTGTCCCATGCTTAAACAACATGACATGCTACTCATATTGTGTAGAGGCTTATGAAGATCAGTGGGGGGATGTCATATCCATTTTCATGGCTTTGGCAATATTGCTACATGAAAGTAATATTACAAAAGCTACTGCTAAGCTTCTCTCAACTTTTCCACAAATGCTTTTGTGAGTTCTCCAAGCAGCAAGAGAAAATGCTTACGCCCAGGAAAATGAGCATGCTGTGTAAGATGATACACAATATCTTTATACACTTCTTAATTCCCCCGGGCCCTTTCTTCTATAACTCAAAGTAGCACCAACACATCCACCCTGTCAGACTGCCTGCAATGTTTCTATATCCATCACACCCTGTTCTGTCTGCCCGCCCTATCAAGCAGGACCCACATTCTATAGCACTTATTTTGTAGAATGCAACAATGTTAATTAATGGAGTTTTCCATTTATTAGACTTGTTTCCGCATGTTGCTATCCCTTTCGGGAACCCATTCTTGAAAGGATGGCAATTCTTTGTCATTGTAGTTCAGATTCAGAATAGTTTATTAATCCCACAGGGGAATAGTTAAATACTTACACATAGTCAGGTTGAAAAAGACACAAGTCCATCTAGTGCAACCAATAGAAAAAAAAGCAAACAGATAAAATAGCTTCCACAATCCTATACCCACAGTTGACAAAGAGGAAGGCAGCCCACCCCCACCCCCCACTCCAAAACAATAAAACTCTGTCCAATTAGTTCACTATTTGGAGCAACTACAGTATGTATTTATACATGGTGATCATACCCCCCTTATGTATTTATACATGGTGATCATACCCCCTTATGTATTTATATATGGTGATCATATCCCCCTTATGTACATTATCTCACAAAAGTGAGTATATCCCTCACATTTTTGTAAATATTTTATTATATCTTTTCATGTGACAACACTGAAGAAATCTGACCAGGTCTCTTGGGCTCATTATCTCTTATTAGTGGCCACCAGTGCATAGGTGAGTTCAGTTCTCCCACATAGGCGAGTTTGTCTCCCATGGTTGAGACGCAGGTTCTTTCATTCTATTACTAGGGTAGGACCCACTAATTCGGGGTACTTTGTCGCAGTAAGTGGGCTTAGCACTATATGACCATATAGTGTGACCAAACCCCCGTATTTTTTTAATATGTTCAGGTGTTTTTAACTAGCCTTGCAGGATAAATGTCATTTTTGTATGTGTGTGCTGTAATCTGTTTTGTACTGTTTTTGATCTTATAGCAGCACCATCTTGAATGTAAAGAATTTTGTGCCCCCAAGTATGTTTTTGTATTTTGAACACTGAAGAAATTACACTTTGCTACAATGTAAAGTAGTGAGTGTACAGCTTGTATAACAGTGTAAATTTGCTGTCCCCTCAAAATAACTCAACACACAGCCATTAACGTCTACACTGCTGGCAACAAAAGTGAGTACACCCCTAAGTGAAAATGTCCGAATTTTGCCCAATTAGCCATTTTCCCTCCGCAGTGTCATGTGACTTGTTAGTGTTACAAGGTCTCAGGTGTGAATGGGGAGCAGGTGCGTTAAATTTGATGTTATTGCTCTCACTCTCTCATACTGGTCACTGGAAGTTCAACATGGCACCTCATGGCAAAGATGGCCTAGGTTATAAGAAGGTTATAAGAAGATTGGTAAGACCCTGAAACTGAGCTGCAGCACGGTGACAAAGACCATACAGCGGTTTATCAGGACAGGTTCCACTCAGAACAGGCCTCGTTGACCAAAGAAGTTTAGTGCATGTGCTCAGAATCATATCCAGAGGTTGTCATTGGGAAATAGACGTATAAGTACTGCCAGCATTGCTGCAGAGGTCGAAGGGGTGGGGGGTCAGCCTGTCAGTGCTCAGACCATACACTGCACACTGCATCAAATTGGTCTGCATGACTATCATCCCAGAAGGAAGCCTCTTCTAAAGATGATGCACAAAAAAGCCCGCAAACAGTTTGCTGAAGACCAGCAGACTAAGGACATGGATTAATGGAACCATGTCCTGTGGTCTGATGAGACCAAGATACACTTATTTGGTTCAGATTGTGTCAAGTGTGTGTGGCGGCAACCAGGTGAGGAGGACAAAGACAAGTGTGTCTTGCCTACAGTCAAACATGGTGGTGGGAGTGTCATGGTCTGGGACTGCATGAGTGCTGCCAACACTGGGGAGCTACAGTTCATTGAGGGAACCATAAATGTCAACACTTACTGTGACATACATGAAGCCGAGCATGATCCCCTCCCTTCGTAGACTGGGCTGCAGGGCAGTATTCCAACATGATAACGACCCCAAACACACCTTGAAGTCAACCACTGCCTTGCTAAAGAAGCTGAGGGTAAAGATGATGGACTGGCCAAGCATGTCTCCAGACCTAAACCCTTTTGAGCATCTGTGGGTTTTTCTCAAATGAAAGGTGGAGGAGCGCAAGGTCTCTAACATCCACCAGCTCCGTGATGTCGTCATGGAGGAGTGGAAGAGGACTCCAGTGGCAATCTGTGAAGCTCTGGTGAACTCCATGCCCAAGAGGGTTAAGGCAGTGGTGGAAAATAATGGTGGCCACACAAAATATTGACACTTTGGGCCCAATTTGGACATTTTCACTTAGGGGTATACTTACTTTTGTTTAGAAACTAAACACATGCAGCGCTAAAAATATGCATTTACATCTTAAACATGTATAGCATCATACTATAGCATCAATACATAACTTATGCCAATATAGGCAATGTGTGTAGTTAGTGGACGTTTTACAAATAAACAAATTTAGGAAAAAAAGTCCATTGGTGTGTGATGAACCATATGTTTGTCCACAGAAACTGGGGGTTCATATGGTTCATCACACACCAATGGGCTTTTTTTCCTAAATTTGTTTAGGACACACATTGCCTATATTGGCATAAATTATGTACTTAGCATTTTGTCACTTATTCACGATATATTATGATGCTATACATGTTTAAGATGTAAATGCATATTTTTAGCGCTGCATGTGTTTAGTATCTATTCATTTCTACACTGTCTACCACATTGTTACATGCTGGCAGCTATCACTCGCACTACTTTTTTGTAATAGCGCAATTATTTATTGGTTTTATTTGTACTCACTTTTGTTGCCAGCGGTTTAGACATTAATGGCTGTGTGTTGAGTTATTTTGAGAGGACAGCAAATTTACACTGTTATGCCCCGTACACACGGTCGGATTTTCCGACGGAAAATGTGTGATAGGACCTTGTTGTCGGAAATTCCGATCGTGTGTGGCCTCCATCACACATTTTCCATCGGATTTTCCGACACACAAAGTTGGAGAGCAGGATATAAAATTTTCTGACAACAAAATCCGTTGTCTGAAATTCCGATCGTGTGTACACAAATCCGACGGATAAAGTGCCACGCATGCTCAGAATAAATAAAGAGATGAAAGCTATTGGCCACTGCCCCATTAATAGTCCCGACGTACGTGTTTTACGTCACCGCGTTTAGAACGATCGGATTTTCCGACAACTTTGTGTGACCATGTGTATGCAAGACAAGTTTGAGCCAACATTCGTCGGAAAAAATCCTAGGATTTTGTTGTCGGAATGTCCGAACAAAGTCCGACCGTGTGTACGGGGCATTATACAAGCTGTACACTCACTACTTTACATTGTAGCAAAAGTGTCATTTCTTCAGTGTTGTCACATGAAAGGATACTGTATTTATAAATGGTGATCATATCCCCCTTAGGCTGGCCATACTTTATACAATATATTTGTACTATTTCCCTTTAGACTTACCAAAACCATATAATATGAGGTCACATCCAAACTCTTTCTAATTGTATGCAATCAGGCAGGCCCTTGCACTGCATAGTTGAAGGTAAAGCTAAAAGAAATTGAATAAAAAAATTGTACAATGTATGGCCAGCATTAGTCACTTCTTCTCAAGAGAGAATAAACTCAGTTCAGCTAAACTTTCCTCATAGCTGAGCTCCTCCACGCCTCTTATCAGTTTGGTTGCCCTTTTCTGTACCTTCTCTAGTTCTCTGATATCCTTTTTGAGAGCTATGAAGCTTACCTGTAGGTAAAATGAGTATCTCCTAAATGTGCACTGTTTAGGAAATATTCACTCATTTGGCAGCCGGTGATGCCACCGGCTGGTGCACTCTGAAGTAAAGGTATATCCATGCCATTCCTTCAGATCGCTGTGCCGTGGCTGGGAGTCC